>ML812656.1:162094-185214 GCA_009831015.1 Picea engelmannii
TTGAGGCAAAGCTAAAGGGTTGGGACAATAATGGACTTGGCAATTTGGCAGAGTTTCTTTGCTATGATTTTTTCCTTTTTTGAATAGTACCCCTACCCCTCCTTTTATAGGCTAGAAGGAGCTAGGGTTTTAGGTGAACTCTCGGCCATGCATGGCCGGGAGCTCCAGTTAACTGACAAAAAGCCTCGTGTCCCGGCGGAAACTTTCCTGATTTTTTGCTTTGTTAGGTACCCGCGGGCTGTAGTGTGTTAGCCCGCGGATACCCGCGTGCAGTAGAAGGTCAGCAAGCGGTCCCCCGCGCCCAGTGAGAGGTTAGGGCGTGGATTGCTTGTTTTAAGTGGTTTTTCAAGGTTTTATTCAACATGGCTTTGGCTAGGAAGAGGCATGAGTTGGCCTGATGCCAGGTAAGCCTGTGTGGTGCATTTCAGGGTTATAACACCTACGAACTCAAAAGTTTGGTAATCACTTGTCACGAGATGATCGTCGGCGCATTCGCCATAAGGCCCCCCGCTATATCCTCATCGGTGACATCCTATATCGGCGGGGAATCGACACAATTCTTCATCACTGCCTGACTATTGACGAGGCTGATAGAGTCTTAAGCGACTGCCACAGCGGCGCCTGTGGGGGCCGTCTTTCGGGCATCGCCACGGCTCAAAAGATTATCCGGGCCAGTTACTTTTGGCCTACCCTATTTCATGATTGCATTCATGCCGTGAAACGATGTGAGCAATGCCAGCTCTATGCCAACAAAGCCCGGGCTCCCCCCGCTCTTCTTCACCCAGTCATCACTGCAGGCCCCTTTTGTAAATGGGGCATTGACTTTATGACTTGTAATCCCCCCTCCAACAATGGTCACAAATACATTGTTGTCGCTATCGATTACTTCACCAAATGGGCTGAAGCCATGCCCACTTTCAACAACACCGCTGAAACTGCAGCGCGGTTTTTCTTCAACCACGTCATCTCCCAGTTCGGAGTACCACTCCAACTAGTTTCCGATCATGGAAAACATTTTGAGAATGAGATCTTCATCGAACTCTCATCTCGGTTAGGCTTCTCTCATGAGTTTGCTTCACCATACTACCCTCAGTCCAACGGATAGGTCGAGGCAGTGAACAAAGTCCTCAAGACCATGTTACAACGCACGGTTAATAAACACAAAACCAATTGGCATCATATGTTATTTTCCGCGCTATGGGCTTATCGAACGGCAGTAAAGACCGCCACTGGTTTTATGCCATTTCACTTAGTCCATGGGGTCGAGGCAACTCTCCCCATCGAGTGTGAAATTCCCACCCTTCGCACCGCAATCGAGCTTTTACCTGACACTGCTCCAATGGAGCAGCGCTTGCTGAACTTGGAGTCTCTGGATGAGGATCGTCGATCCTCCTTACAGAACAACGAGGCAGCTAAAAAACGATCCAAGGCTACCTTTGATCGCCATGTCAACCTTCGATCATTTCGCGAAGGAGACCTTGTCCTCACCTACGATATCGCTCATGATACCTTTGGCCACGGCGAATTTGAATCACTTTGGCATGGCCCTTACATCATCCAACATTGCCTCACCAAAGGCGCATACAGCCTGGCCTCCCCCGAAGGCCTCGCACTCAAAGAACCCGTCAATGGGTTATACCTCAAGAAATTTTATGCTTAGAAGTAGTCAAGCTACTTTAGGTTACTTTTTCTTGTTTAGTGTTTTTAATATTCTTTGTTTTCCCTACCCTCTCGTCTAAGCTATCCTTTGTGCTATTGACAGATGACTCCTCCACCAGCTTACCACATTGGTTACGCCGACGGCGCCAGCCGTTGGACACAAAATCTCGCTTCGACTGCTCGGGCTCTCTACACCCCATCACATGAAATGCTACATTCAAGCGGCATCTGTTTGGGACCAGCAACCAACAACCAAGCCGAATACACTGCTGTCATTGGCCTCCTGACTGACGCCCAACATCATCATATTCGTCACCTTAGCATTTTTCTCGACTCCTAGCTAGTCGTTCTCCAGCTCAACCATGTATACTGTGTACGTGATCCATGCCTCTTTCGCAAATATCTGGAGGTTAGATTATTATCTCGACATTTTGATTCCATTACATTTACACATATTCCAAGAGAATTGAATCAAACAATAGATGAAATAGCTAACATGGTGATTAGATTGGCATATATCACATCAAGCTACACATACATAAATATCTCATACATCATGTCACAGCATATAAGAAAAATAGACATCATCATCATCAAAACAAAAACACATGTACACCACATTTGGAATCTCAAAAATATGTATACTCATATATATATCGGCCTCTCCGGCCATCCGAATGTTTACATACAAAAAATACATCGGCCCACCGGCCCGTGCCGCATAAACGGTACAAAAATCGGCTCACCAGCCTATCAAAAAGGTATACAAAAAATCATCATACAATCAGGGTGCCTCTAAAGCACCCCCAGCTGCCCCTCCCTCCGGAGGAGGTGGTGGCCCACCCCGACCTGCCCCAGGCGGTGGTGGTGGATCACCCGCAGGACCCTCCTACCCCGACGGTAGGCGTCCACTAGTCATGGCAGCGAGCACAGCTGCTCATCGCATGATCGACCGCCATGGTGGCGGTAACCCGATGTACTTCTCCAGGAACTCCTCGTCCTGGATATGGGCCCACATGCCCTCAGGCACGTCTCAAAACACCATCTCAAACTGACGGACTATATCATCATCATCTACTCTGGCCGCCACCGGAGGAGCATGGGATGGCCCCGCACCAGGGTCATCAAAGCGGTGCCTCTACGCCGGTCTCTCGGGCCCTGCTAGTCGCCCAGTAGCCTCATCCCTCAGATGCCTCCCTACATGCGGCGGTCCCTCCTGCTCTCGCTGTGCTGGCGCTCTGAACAACTCCACCTCATGCCCGCGAGGTGCCAAATCTGCACATGCACCAAACAAGCAACAACAGATGGTATCAGTGTCTATACATCAAACATATGCACTGGTATATCAAAATCACAAAATAAATCACAACATACAAATACACAACATACCTCTATGGTCAAAAACCTCCCCAGGAGGCAGTACCATATCCGGGTCGCCCCAGAAGTCCACCCCAGCATAGGGGAACTCGAGTATAACCTGCGACATCTGCCGCCATATCTGCGATGCCTCCACAGTAAAGTAATGTCCCCCTTCACCACCACCGTGGAGAACCAAAATCTGTGACCACCACCTCAAACGCGGATCTCATACCACTGGTTCCTCTAGCAGCACCCGCAGCCGCAACATCGGCACCCTCTCCAGGAAATAGGCCACCAGGATGGAGCCAAACGTGAACTCCCCTCTTCCTGTGGACCGACAACGGTCCAGCTACACAATCATCTGCGCATGAAGGGTCAGACCCCAGGCGAACCTCTCACGGCCCACCACCACCCTCTCCATCAACATCAGCTCGCCACCACTAATCTGGTGGGTCGCTCGTGACCCATACACCCGAACTATCATCGCTGCTACACAATGATGCAGCAGGGCATCTATCCCACTGATGCGCACTGATGACCCAGTCATATAATGCTCACCTAAGAGTATCACTCGGCGACCTCCTGTAGAGGCGTATCTCTCGGCAACACAGGATCTGCCGGCAACGGTGTTCCCTAGAAGGGGAGCCCAGTCAAGAAATAAATGTCCTCCACCGCAGTGAAGGTAATCTTCTCTCCTCGCACGAGGAATCAGTGCTGCTCAGGGCTCCACATCTCGATCAAGAAATGGAGCAAATACTCCTGGGCCCGTATCAAAGGGCACTCAAAGAACTTTAGCAACCCATTGGCTGCTAAAGAAGCTCGAACTGCAGGCCTCACACGGACCACAACCTCTCGCAGCTGTGCCCAGTCCCGCTCGCGCCACCGCACATCCATGGTCACTGATCACCGCCTTCACACAACCCAGAATCTGATATTAGCTTAGGCACTCATCCAAGACATCAAATAAGCTAATTTTTCACCCGGAAAATTTTCCCCAAAGGCGCGGTTTCACCACCCACAGGCACGCACATGCGCACCTATTCACTATACAGGCGCGCATGTGTGCACGCCTGTTTTTCCCACAGGCGCGCTCATGAGCGCGCCTATTCACAATACAGGCGTGCACTAGGGCGCGCTTGTCATACCCACAGGTACGCTCGTGAGTGCGCCTGTTCACCCTATAGGCGCGCACTCATGTGCGCCTGTCCACCTCACAGGCGCGCCTCTAAGGCACGCCTTACATTCCTATTCATGTGCACACATGCGCGCGTAATCAGTGTACAGGTGCGCACTCATGCACACCTTCCACTGAGTCGCCCGCGCATGTGGGCCCACCCTCTACCCAAAAACCCCCTAAAACTCCCGTACGACCCCCCGTACCTACCCTGCCAAAAAATTGGAAACCAAGAGCTATGCAGGATGTTCAAACCACTAACCTGAAACTCGCACGCCGTGAAATGGATGCCTCGAGCTCTCGGAATCACTCAATCTCCTCTGAAACTGCTCGAAAACTCACTGTAGCAGCAGGTACAAATGAGGGGGCAATGTGGGCCCTACAGCTATATATAGGGTTTTTGCCAAACTTCCACTCACCATTCCGGGAGCCCACGGCGTCCATTTTTCGAACCATCTTCAGCCACGAGATCAGCGTCCCGCCACCTACATCATGGATGTCCCTGGGCCACTTTTTATCCTGAGCCCCCCGAGGCACCTTTTTTTCACATCATGGCCAGGTACGCACGCGCATTGTCACATTTATCTAATACATGTTCATATTTGGTATTATCTTCAGATATTGTTCACTTTGGGTATTTGGTTGTTATGTGTGCAGGTACTTGATCCATCATCTCTCAAAATCATTCCTTTAGGTATATACTCAGCACTGGCATGTAGTCTCTCCCACTATAATGCATTTACATTTCCAGTCATTCCCTCTGATATTGACCTCTAGGACACCCTTTTCCGGCTCTGCAGTACCCCCACCTCCATGTTGCATCTACGGTACTGTAATCCGGTAGCATTCTCACCCACATGAGTTGTCCCATTCATAGCACCCTTTTTGGCACTTTTGACACTCATGCTATTCTTCATTACCCTTTAGGGATGGGAGTCCTGGTAGTCTTACATCATGTTGCGAATCAACCACATACTTCTTCTCCTCATTTTGCTAGCTTCCCATATGGACTCCCAAATCATCGCTTTATGGTTATGTTCTTTTTTACCTGCACCTCCGCAGGATCATGAACCCACCATTTCATCCACCATCAGTTTGCCCATCTGCGAACCTATCCTCATTTCAACTACCTCATACAGAAACTTGCCAATGGGGCCCCCACCCTTCATCAGTTTCTCATGACAATTCTGCCCTCCCTGGGGCACGCGTTTCACACTGGGGCACCCGTTTCTATATTTGTACATTTTTCCCCAAAATTATTTATTATTTATTATTTATTGTACAAACACCTTTACCTTTATTCATTACATTCTTCGTCGTCACCGTTGGCGAATTGCTTCCTTTTGGCCACACGCAACCCATGTCACCCTTGGATTGGAGCAGTACTTGTCATTGACCCTTGCCGGCATCGTCCATATATTCAGAGTACCCCACAGGTCAGTTACCTCTGCCCTCTGAATTTGTTCACCTTGTCCCGCCTCTGGCACAACTCAACACCAGTCTTGTTGTCCCCCTGACACTCGACCTTGTTACATGGTTGCGGCCACTATTTCTCTTATATATCCTCCAACCAAGGGCAGTCTTGAGTCATCCCACTTCTTGACTTCATTCATGTACCTCTGCCACTTCCTCACCTCAGTAGATTCCACGGAGCACCTTTTTTCCTCTGGGAGTCGCGTTCCCCTTTTGTCGACATCAGCACACTTTTCCAGAAGGGCGACAGTATCTTGATTCTCATTCTCTATTTTAATGAGAGATCTCGGACGACACAGGGTGAAACACCATTGCTCCCTACTGTCGTTGGACCCCATAACATTCGACTCCAACACTCTCTCATGTTATGGTGGGTCTTACTTTGCGACTATTGCAGTTATTTTTGTCATTTGCCGAAGACCTCTGAACGTGGTAGGGACACCAATGCCCACATCATCGTCGTTGCTTATTACAACGATCATTGCCTGTTATTCAGAGAATGTTCCTTTGCAGAATTGTCTTCTACCTTTATCATTACCGCCTCCGAGGGCGCTGCAGTTGTCTACACCAACACTTCCATCCTCTTTTTTCAGAGTTACATCACACAAGCATGGGGCATGCCCGCCTCGTTTGTACACAGTTGTATATTTTTTCTGCACGTCTCTCAGAAGGTCGGGATACCGGTTCCTTCTTTCTCCAACGGATCACTCCGAACGGTCCCACTCTTTATTTCCCTTACATAAACATTCTTAGTAGAAGAAACATTGATGGATTTCGGCTATACGTATGCTCCTAACCTCATCCATCAGGGGGCATTTGTTATCACTGAAATTTCGTCTGCACATGGCGACAAGAACTCTGCATCATCAAAACAGTGATGAAGTCATTCATGGTACTGAATTAAATTCACAGCACTCCATAAGGGCCAAAAACTATACAAAGTAACCAAAAATTGAAGGGCGCTTTATAGCAGTTTGGTGCGCGCGCGCAGGCGCGGGACAAAAACGTGATTTGAACGCATGCGCGCTCGACGCGCGGATGTCAGCATAAAAACCCGTGCGCCTGCTAGTACGGCGCATTAATTGAATAGGTCAGCCTCCCAACCGCTTACGGACCAACTCCCAAGTTGATTTGACTCTCAAATCAGAGCCGGATCCGAAAAATCGGCGGGTTAATGACCTAAATAAACCCTAAAAGGGTCCCTGTTCACACTTTGAGAAGGTTACGTGACCGCCCGAGGAGCTGCTATAAAAGGCCGTGAGGATACACTGTTTTGGCAAGGAATTCTAAGCACTATTATGCTGTTCAGATGGTTTAAGGGCTCATCCTTTAACACCAACCCATCAGCTGCATCACCGAGAGTTCTTTCACTGCTATGCGCAGTTCATTTCATTTGTAAGGAAAGCAAATTGTGTGAGGGCCCCAAAGAGCCTTCCATTGGGGGGAGAAGGAACCTCTGGTCTCTTCCTTCAGCGTGCTCCAGTTTCATTAATACACCAGCCTGAAACCATTGGTGACCCCTGTGTTTTGTATTTGATGTTTGTTGTTTATTTTCGCAGTGTTATTTGTTTTCAATTCATATTAGATTGTAGTTAGTTTTGTTTTATCTAACCCTCTGCTCCACAGCTATTCTGCCCTGCCAGACCGAATAGGGTATGCAAGCGCTCTCCATTTTCTCACCTGGTGATCATTTGAACGCGAACAATAGTCACATTGACTATTGATGAAGAGCATGCCTTGTCTACATGTTGACATCAATAATTGGTAATTGGAGTTGACATCAATGTTGGTATTTCTATCAATGCCAAAGGGGGAGATTGTTGGATCATGTTGTCATTGATGCCAATGGTTTGATTATTTGGGAGATTGTTGGATCATATGTCATTGATGTAAATGGTTTGGTTTGATTGATGTCATTAATTGATTTCAAGTAATTGATTGATTGATGATAGATGGATCATTGATATGATGCCCTTGATGAGAATGATAGATGTCCAAGTGGAAACCAATCGATAAAGATGGATCATTGATATGATGCATTGATGAAGATGGATCAATGAGTTCTCATTGATACATGATGCATAGTTGATATATATGATGCAGTGGTGAATTGATGCAAAGATGAATCATTATTGTCTTATCATGGTTGATAAGGTGCACAAATGGATGAACTCCAAAGTGGTCCCCTTATGATGAAATCCCTCACAGGAAGACGCTTTACGGATTGAGTTATCCTAGGAGAACGGTTGGAGAACCCATGCTTGTATGTGGAATAATGAGATGAAGATCAATGAAGTTGTTAGTGAAACTATCATAGATGGATAGTGCTTGCCATGCCATTTTCGGTGGTATGTGGAATGTCACATAACTCCTCACGGTTTGAGAGTTATGGCCTTATGAAGTTGGAGGACTCTCATATGAAGTCTTGAAGCCCCCAAAGTCAAAGAAGTCAAAGTGATTGAAAAAAATAAATCATTATTTAAATGATAAAGTAAAGTGACAAAATCAAGAAAGATTATTTAAATGATAAAATGAAGTGACAAAATCAAGAAGGAATATTTAAATGATAAAGTATTGGAGAACTTTCTATTCATGGAAAGTGGTTAACCCTAAAATAAGGAAAATGGGTTAAGTAACCTAAAAATGGGTTAAGTGACCTAGAAGATGAAAGTATAAATAAGAATCTAGGATCTCTTGTAAAATGGACATTTGGTGAGAATCCTTTTGTGGATCAATGGAGAGCTTCTTGTGAATATCTTTTGGAGTATTGATGAATATCTTCTTGTGAGAGAATCTTATAGGTGTGTCCAACATATCCCTCATGATAGTACCAGTTTCAAGGCAACCTAACATCGAACCTGGTCTTTCAGATCAAACCAGCATCACTCTAAATTTATTTAACACTATCTTACAAACAGAAAATAACCAGGTTGAGTTAGAACGTTCATGGGCAACAATTGAGAGAGATATCAGTATTCAGAAAAACTGGGAATTTTGATAGAGACAGTTGAGAAACCAACTATAGTCCTCACCTTTTTATCATTGATTTTTTCGATCCTCAACTTCCTCCATATTTTCAGATGCCTTGACAGTATACTTTAGAGCCTTAAAGTATAAACTCAGGAACAACAATTGATTTAAAGAAATGACGTACGACATTTGAAAGACATTGCCTTAGGGTCATTGCACATTTAGATCCAGATGAAGGTCAGCGATACACAGAACCTATTAGAGAAGAAGACCGTGTATATGAATTAGAAAACATATACAAACTAACAGCCAGACATCAGTATTACATTAATCCTACGGCCGATGGAAACCTAAGTTTGTGAAGTGACAACGGATGTTCATCAGATTCAAAAGAAGCACTAGAGAACTGGCAGAACAAAATGTATGAATTATCTACAAGGAGATGTTCTAGATTAACCAGAGAAGTTCATTGGATCAGCACAACAGTAAGTAACTTTCCCACCTTTGATGGTCTGAATCCTTTAGAAACATTCTTGTCAGAATTTGAAGCAAGTGTACCAACACAAAAGATATTGTTCGCAATGGATGAGGCCTTGAAAGAAACACCAACAAGATGGTACAATGGGTACAATGTCGTACCCTGATGACCACATGGTTCTCAACACAATTGAAAGGGTGCGAAGTTCGGTACATAGGTCAAAGTTGCCCAAAGGACCATGTGCGAATTTGCGAGGAAGCTTGGAGAACCATTCCTCAAGAGAAGTGGGTGCACAAGTTCATTAACACACTAGACACAACCCCTATCAATTGGTACCTTCAAGCGGAGCTGCACCTCATCACTCTAGATTGGGAAGGTATGACTCAAAACTTTGTAACCACCTTCTTATTTGACAGTAAATATCCCTCAATAGATCAAATGTTACATATTGTAAGACAAAAGGTATTTGAGGAGGCCTCTAGCCCCCCTTTAGAACAAGAAGAGGACGAATGGACTACGCCTCTCCATAAACTGCAAGGCTGTTACAACATCAATGTTGATGAAGACGATGATCCTAGGAAGGTGAACATCACAGAAACAAAAGGCCAAAGAGATGTGGAAGGACTAGGAGTTGAGCTACCATTTATTGGACAACCAATCAAGATCAAGAAATTCCATACTGGAATAGAGTAGACATCGAAGCTTGCAAATGTTGGATATTACTAGGATGTTGCTACTATTGACAAAATCACAGAGTTACTTCATGAATATCAGGACTTGTTTCCGACCAAGTTCACTGATATGAAGGGAATTAAAGGGCCTCTAGGAGAGATGAGGATCCCTTTGAAACCAGATGCAAGACCATTCAAATAGAGACCATACATATTAAACCCTAAATATAAGGATAAAGTGAAGATTGAGCTCGACAGAATGTTGGAAGCATGGATTATAGAACTTGTCAAAGAATCAGAGTGGATTATCCCTATGGTGGTACAAGACAAGAAGACAGGAGAGATCAGGATCTGTGTAGATCTCAGGAAGTTGAATGATTCCTATTTGCATGACCCCTTCCCTACACCATTCACTGACGAAGTGTTAGATAATGTGGGAGGCCAGGAGGTCTATTCTTTTACAGATGGATTTTCAGGATACCATCGTATCCAAATTGACAAGGAAGATTTCCATAAGACCACATTTGAAAAAGAATGGGGATCCTACTAGTATACAATGATGCCATTTGGATTGAATAATTCCCTAGCCATCTTTTCCAGGGTGGTGATCGAAGCATTCAAGGAATTTCTACATAAATTTCTAGAAGCATATTTTGATGATTGGACTGTTTTAAATTTATTGAAAAATCATATTGAATGTCTAAGGCTAATGTTGGACAAATGTAGGTAGTGTCAAATTACCTTGAATCTGAATAAGTGCATATTCTTCTCACCACTTGGAGTGTTATTAGGTCATATTGTATGCAAGCAGGGATTGCTGGTTGATCCATATAAAATTGCCATTATAGTTGATCTACCCCCCCTACTTTAGTTAAACCGTTGTGCATTGCACTGGGACATACATGATATTACAAGAATTTAATTAAAGGATATGCCCAGATTACAACACCTATGGATAATCTTTTGAAGAAATACTGTCAATTTCACTGGACATGGGAGTGCCAACAGAGATTCAACACACTAAAATAGAAAATGGTTACTGCACCTATTATGGTTTTCCCAGATTGGAGCAAGCAGTTTCATGTGCATGTCGATGTGTATTCTATTGCCTTAGGAGAAGTGTTATCACAACCTGAGGAAGGAGATATTGACCATTCGTTAGCATTTTCTAGCAGGAAACTATCCATGATTGAGATTAATTACACCACCACTGAAAGAGAAGGGTTAGCCATGGTGTATGCACTGCAGAAATTTTGCCACTACTTGTTGGGAGGACACTTTAAAATGTTTACTGATCACTCTGCACTGAAATGCCTAGTCAATAAGCCAATGTTGGGGGCGAGAATATGAATATGGCTTCTGCTATTTCAGGAATATGACTTTGATATCGTAGTTAAACCAAGAAGAATGAACAAAGGTACTGACCACTTGTCAAGGTTGGAACATGGCGAAGAGCCAACTAGTTTGGAGGATGCACTGTCAAATGCACAGTTATTGGCCATTAGAAACATTGATGACCACTTCGCAGAGATAGTCCAGTTCATGTCAATAGGAATGGCACTTAGTGAGTATACAATTCCCCAGAAGAAATAGCTAGTAGTGCGCGTTGTTGACTTTTCACTTATAGATGGAAAACTATACAAAATGGGACCTGATGAGATATTGAGAAGGTGTGTTATAGAGGTAGAGAGACCATTGATCCTTGTTGAATCTCACAAAGGCATCGCTGGAGGGCACTACATAGGGAAAGCAACTGTGCAAAAGGTTCTTAGAGCTGGCCTTTGGTGGCCTACCTTACACAGAGATGCTAAAGACTATTACAGAGCCTGCGATGTATGCCAAAGAGTTGGGAAATCGTCCAGAAGAGATGAAATGCCCCTAGCACCACAACTGACCCTACAAGCATTTGAGAAATGGGCCATTGAATTCGTGGGACCTATAAACCCACTAGGCAAGTGGATAGGAGAAAGGTACATCATTACTGCGACAAAATATTTGACCAGATGGGCCAAAGAAAGAGAATTTAAGGACTGTAGTGAAACTACAACTATACACTTCATATTTGATGACATCATAACTAGGTTTGGATGCCCAAAGACCCTTATGAGTGATCAAGGAACACATTTCATAAATAAAATAGTTGAAGCCTTGGATGAGGAATTTGAATTCCACCATTAGAAGAACATGCCTTACCATCCACAAGAAAATGGGACAGTGGAAGCATTCAACAAGATCTTGGAGACAACGCTTACGAAGATTTGCAGTGTTAATAGAGATGACTAGGATTTAAGAGTACCAACGATACTGTGGGCCTATAGAACCACTTGTAATAAGCTAACAATGCAGACCCCTTTTAAGTTAGTGTATGGTCTGGAAGCCATTGTCCCAATGGAATATTTGGTACCAAGCCTAAGAATTGTTGCCTTTACAGATATGGATGACACTGACATTGTTTGAGAAATTCTTGCATAGTTGGTCGAACTAGAAGAAGATAGATTTATTACAGGATTCCATCAGCAGGTACAGAAGGAAAGAGAGAAGGCCTATCATGAAAGGCACATCAAGAAGAAGGCATTTAAACAAGGCGATCTAGTACTCGTATATGAGAGTAAGTTCATCAAACATCCTGGGAAGTTTAGAACGCATTGGCTCGGGCCATATGAGGTCGCCTATGTTACAGAAGGAGGAGCTGAGCAGTTGAAGACTTTGAAGGGAGAATGGAAGGAAGGATTAGTGAATGGGAGCCAACTGAAGTTGTATTATGACAACCAGTTTCCTCGCAGCTCTCAGTAAAATCATGAGGAAAAGGGTATAGGTACCAGGTGTAGTTGAAACTGGGTACTAGACATAGAAAATGCAATCTACACAAGGAAGGAGAGGAGGCATAGAGAAGAAAACAAAGGCTGCAATGCGCAGTCTGAAGTTGAAGTAAAATAGAAAGATCAGATCTGAAGTGCCTCGAGACGAATCACGGGTGATTGTTGGGGGCCTGTTGGTCCTTGGTGATGAAATTTATTGAAGAGCAAGGAAGAAAAGGAAAAATGTGAAATGCACATAAGACACAGTGACTGTTATTGGGTCAAAGTGAGAAAAAGAGCAGAAAATACGAAGTGGAGTAAAAGAAAGCAAGTCGTTGGACGAGGAGATCGAGGATGATAGATCAATAAGGAAGAAGGATTGTGGACAACTCAACAAGCAGAAAACTCCACCATTGGATTCTTTGGAGAACTGTGTGAGAAAGAAGGAAATATAGGCTGGCGAAGCCCTGAAAACGTTGGTCAAGTTGACCTAGGGTTTTAGACACCTAGGGTTTTGGTATCTAGGGTTTTTGACACCTAGGTTTTGACCTAAGGATGTCGGTGAGCTATTATAATGTATAAATAGAGGTATAAAGGACCTGGGATGGGTTGGTGTTATGATTATTGTTGTTGTCTTTGTCATTGTGTGATCAAGTCAGTAATATTGAGTGAGAAAGAATTGCTAAGTGCGAGAGCCTTATGTATTGTAAGATCTTTAGTTGGGTGCAAAGATCAACCCTGTAGCTGGGTGCACAGGGAGGGGAGAGATAGAGAGGAGAAGAGAGAAGATCCGTTAGCTGAGAGCGAAGAAAATAATTGTATGCTTCATCTTAAGATATTATAAAGCACAGTTATGTGGACGTAGCCCTAGAGAGAGGGTGAACCAGGTATACCTTGTGCAGTGTATGATTGATGCTATGTTCTTTTCCCTTTGATATACTTCTATTGCATTACTGTGTTAGATTTGATAGATAGTTGTGTGGAGTAGATATAAGTTGATATATGCATATTGTACTATTCTAGTATTAGATCCACTTGATATTCCCCTTGTTTGTAGACATATCTATCTTGCAACCCACCCATAGTTTCTTCGGGTGAGACTGCATCTTCTTCAGAGGTGTTGCCGAAAGGGCCAATAGTTAGGGCTTGTTGGTGCACTCTTGGAGTTGAAACCTGGGTTTTCCCTTGTGCCAACAAGTACTCTGGAAAAAATTGTTGGTGCATTCTTCAATCAAAACGATGTGATTTTTTATTGGTAGGATCCCCATTATGTCACAAATGTGGTCTTGTATCTATCTTTTTGTGCTATCTTGATTTGATGGTAGCCTGAGAATCCATCAGTAAATGAGTAAGCTTCATGTCCAGCTACGTTTTATAACACTTCGTCTGTGAAAGGTGTAGGGAATGGGTCATGTAGGAATGCATCATTCAACTTCCTCAAGTCAACACATATCTTGATCCCTCATTATTTCTTGTCTTGAACTACCATTGGGCTTATCCATTTTGATTCTTTAACTATTTCTATGATGCCTGCTTCGAGCATCCTATCGATCTCAACTTTGAATTTCTTCTTATATATTGTGTTTAATCTATATGGTCATTGTCTGATTGATCTCGCTTCAGGTCTTAGTGGTATATTCATTTATCCTAGCTCTCTGGCTATACCCTTCATCTCTGTAAATGTTGCAGGGAACAGGTCATTGTATTGACGCATCAACTCTGTTATTCTTTCCACTATTTGCTTGTCTCAGTAGTCTCCAATGTTGACCATCTTGGGATTCTCAACTGTCCCAATGTTGGCTTTATTTACTTTGATCGGCATAGAAATGACTTTTGATTCTATGTGTGGTATGTCCACCTCTCTTTCTCCTTCTTGTTATTCAATCTGAATATCGCTCATATCATCTTCATCCAGTGCTTCCTCTTGTACATGGTAAAATGACAATAGTGCCTTAACTGTCTGTTTGTTCCATTGTTGTTCTTCTGTGATCAATTCTACTTCTGGTGCTTTGATGAATATCACTCCTCTTATCCATTTAAGCATGGAATCTATGTTGGGGTTCTCATGCTTGAATGAGAAAGTGACTGTAAAATTTTGTTGCAATGTCATCCAAATCATAGTTCCTTTATGCAATTCCTGGTCTGTATACCAATTCCATGGTATGCTCTCTAAGGTGTGTATGAAGCGATGAATCCATTCCTCTGGGGGTGTAAATTTCCACAGTGTTCTACACTTCTCCAAGTGTTCTTCTAGTGCCCCTTTTCCATCATACCTCTGTTGCTTGTTGTTTTTCTATTTTGTGCCGAACCTTATGTGCAGTAACCAATTACATTGGTACCAATCTGTGATCATCTCTTTGTGTGCACCCACCATCTTGCGGGTGTGGCCTTGAGTGCTAAATCAAGTGTAACGATCTCTGGTTCTCTAACACTGCATCTTCATATTGTGTCAATAATGTTTCCAAATTGTTTATTCCATGGAAACTGGGTGGTTCCCTAATTTATGTGCCTACCCATATTACTGTGCAGTCTATTCCTGCACATCTTCTCCTAGAAACTTCATGTATCCTTTGTTTCCAGTTCTCTAAACTGGTGTCTGAATCTGTTTAACATGAAGTAATGCTCCGCCAATTGAGTATCCTGTCTGTAGTTGGGTTTACGTAATCATCATTGCACACAGTTGTTCTGTACAACTGGCCAATTTCCTCTAAGTCTAGGAAAGTAGGTTCCACAAACCTCTCACCTTATGATGGGTCTAAGGGTGCGATGACCCTGTATTCCCCTGACTCAAATGTCATTTTCCTGGTCTTCATGTTGATTATGGCCTGGTTGTCAAACGCAAAATCCAGACCAAGAAATGTTGGATAAGGTGTGGTGTCATCCACTATTTCAATGACTTCAAAGTCTGCTTTAGTGCATACTCCATCTAGGTTTACTATTACTCCTTTCAGTCTTCCGATTGGTAGGACTCTATGTTGGTTTGCCAGTTTCAATTGAACAAGTGAATATCCTAATGTGGGCTCTCCCATGCATTGCCATGTCTTCTTTGGTAATACATTAACTTCAGATCCTAGATCCAGTATGATGTCTCCCATGTTGAAATATTTGATGTTGGTATTTAGTCTAAACTCCCTACTGGTTCTTCTCCTTGTATGTAGGTGATTGATAGTTTTTGGTTCTAGTTTTTCTTTTGTCATGACGCTACATTTTTCTAGTATGTTTTGAAATGTTTTCACAGATGATGGATCATTTAATAATTTTACACATGATTGCAAGAATCCTTTGATTGTATTTACTTGTCCCTTAGGTTGCATTTCGTTGGTATGATACAATAATGGAGGCATCTCATACTCTGGTTCTTTCTTGTTTTGTTGCACAGATGATGTCGATGCTATGTCTTCCTTCTGAAATTATTGTCTATCTTTTGTAAATGTTGCCTTCTCATTTTGTGCATCGAACTGTCTCCTTGGTTTGGCGTTCTTCTTTACCCACAGGTTTTTTGCTGGTTCTTGTCGAACAACATCGTTGTCTATTTTATCTCCTCCATGAATAACTATATTGATATTTCGTCCTTCATCCCTTGCTTTGGAAAAAATCCACTAAACATTCTAGTTGTTCTGGTTCCTCTTTTCCTATATCTTTACTAGTAGTGTCGAACATTCCTCTGTATCATGCTATGATGCATGAAAATACATACAAGTTGCTGGTGGAAGTGGACATTCCCTTGCGTAATCTCCCAGTTGTTGAAAGTTGTGACATACCATTGGTACTCTACCTCATCTGAAACCTCCTCAGGCTCGTCCTCCACCTCTGTAGTCTGCTCGATCTCCTCTCGGTGCATTATACTGAGGCGCTTGGTTATACTACGCAGTATTTTTTTCCACCAGGTCGAAGTGGAAAGAAGGATGATTGTGGGAAATAAAGCATGCAGAAATGAAAGTAACGACTGGAAGGTAACACAACACGTGTGCATGCAAGAAAGCATGCATAAGGAAATCAACAGCTGGATGAAGAAAAACATGCATGCATGGGAGGAAGACCTAACGTTGGTAGGGTTAGGGTTTTGGTAATACATTGTAAATGGATGAAGAGCCTGATATATATAACTAGAGATACACACGTATCATAGAGAGATTGATTCACTTTTGTATTAGTTCAGATTTTGTAAATTTCTATCGTAGCTATGTACGAATTGATACGTTATGTATTATGGTTATAGACCAATTTTGTAAGTTGTTGAGCTAAGAACAAAGGAAAGAAGGAATAACTGAGGATTAGATCGCAGGCTACGGAGCATGATGCGATCTAGTTCACCTCATACAGATCTTCCCCATCTGAGGCAATTATAAGTGTGCATCACTAGACATTCAGAACTACCATAATAAAATATCCAAGAGTCAAATATTTGTGGTATCCCAGGAGGGAGTGGACCATGGTAATATCTATGTAATGTGATGAATGCATGTATATCTTTATTTTCTTTCAATAGTTAATTGTTATGCTTAATGAATGAGTTAATAGATTTCTATGGAATACGATTGTGTTGTTCAGGAAATAAACTGTGAAGGATAGATGCACACTCGTGAGTAATAGTAGATTGAAATCATGATTTATAGTAGATGGATTGTATTAATAAACCCCTATCTCATGCTCAATCCTAGGCTGTAAACACCTGAGTCTTACAACCACCCATTTAAAGCTATCTTGGGTGAGACTGTGCAGTGCACTTTGTGTACTGTGTTGCCTTCTGGTTTACCAGGAGGGCCGATAGTTTTAGAGGATTTTTTGGGAACCCGAAAGACATGAAACCTGGGTCAATAACTTAGATGGTAGAGGAGAGGATAAAACCAACAAATGGTTTTGTTGCCGTGTTAGAAGGAACAAGAGAGGACTGAGTAGATGAGATAGATTGAGCGAGAAAAGAACGAGAAAAACAAGAAGACCAATGAGCCATTATAAGGGGATGTTGAGACCTTGGAAACCCATGAAAGCAGAACTCGAAGGCTAGCTGAGAACCAAAGAGATATATTTTTCATAGTAAGACAATAGAAACCCTAGAATCACACCTCACAAATATCTAGATAAATACGTGTTTACGAATCTACATGAAGTCTTTTTCTGTGATTTTCCGCATCTACTACAGGAATGGATACTAAGGTTGAAGGATAACCACATGACGAACTAGATCCAACAACTAGATTGGACTCAGGTATAGATTGAGCAGTTACAACAGGTGAACAACAAAATCACCCATGCAGTAGACTTTTGTCTTGAAAGTATTGTGGTTGTTTTCATCCCCGCATTTGTAGTTGACACAACGAACTCATACAATGCAGTAGCTCAATAATTTCTACGTGGACCTTGAGGAAGGTACAGTCAATCCTTCTATACTTATATTAAGATATTGATATATAAAAAAAGTGTAATGACAATGGAATCAAACAACTAAACTTCCCTGTGTGCATGGGGGAAGGGGGGAAACACTGGTAGAGAGAGGATAAATGGAAGGAGGTGAGGATAAAGGCACGAAGGAGGAGGAACCGTTGGACTCGATCATGATGGATGATGAATAGCTCAAGTGGATCTTGGCATCATTAGGAACGACGTGTAGAGGAGTAACCTACCAATATAAGGTGAATACCAAGAGGAGAGCTATAGCCGCGAGGGAAGGCTTGGTGAGCGATGAGGAAGAGGTAGAGGATATCCAGGCTGTGGAGAAAATTGAGGAAATCCTATGCGCAACGTATGAGAGGAAGATGAGAGGCCCAATAACGGGAGGATAAGGCAATCATCCTATCCATATTAATGTTAGTGTGTAACCCATAAACCCATGTGTGACTAATACACCAAAGAGAACACCACCGTTTAGACAACCGAATTTTATAGGAAGTCCGACAACAAGAAGTACATCTACCCTAGGAGAAACAACTAGAGGAGCTAGTTCAAGAAGTACTAGTCAAATATCTACACCATGCGGAGGAGGAAGTAGTTCGGTATTCAGAATGGTAGGACATGATCCCATTATCAGATTACCACAATTTTGAGGAGAAGCAACAAAATAACCTAAGAAGAATTTGTTCATTTGTGCAAATATCTGGGAGGCAAAACAGATCACTGATGAAGATACCAAACTCGCACAACTAGCAATTACACTCAGAGAATTCACACTAGATTGGTACATGAGTCTAGAAACAAACAATGCCCCTGGGACGATGAGGACATTGGTAGACATTAAGAAGCTACTGATCAATGAGTTCTAGAAGTTGAGATCGGAGGATTAGTACATGAATGAGATGATCGAGATAAGACAGAAACCAGGAGAATCTATATGGGACATTGACCAGAGATTCAAGCGACTAAAGGGAAAACTAAAATACCTTATGACCGAGATGTAACATCGGCACCTGTTTGTCAACTCACTACTCCCACACTTAAAATATCCCTTACAACAATAGAAATTTTAGAAACAGGTAGCCTTGTAACTAGAAGAGAACCTGTACCAACAGATGGACCCAACTATTGAGGAATTGAAGGATGATATGAAGAATCTAACATTTCAGTTGAACCAGAATAAGAACAAGGACAAACGAGAAGTCGTTTGGTGCACCACATGTATGATGGAAGGACACCACAATAATGAATGACCAACATTCGGGTAGTATATGGAAACATGTATGCCAAGTCCACTAACACAAGGAGGATTATGGTGAGAAATATGAAAGAAACTGGGTCATGACCCTTATCACTGCACGATGATGCATAAATACCAGACAATTCCAAACAATTCATATTGCACCTTTTGTAAGTCAGTAGGCCACGATGACAAATATTGCAGAACTATGGAGCTAATGTGGGAAAGAACATCAAATGCATACAGGGTGTAGGCCGAAATGATTATTGGGCAAGCAGTGCAATAGTTCAATCAAGCCCCATCTCCATACAATACTATGTAGCAACAGTACAATACTGCACAACAACCATACAATAACGTGAAGTTGCATTATAACCTGGCACAACCCCAATACAATACTGTGCATTGAAATCAAGAACCACAGTATAACATGTCGGGAGGTGACCGAGCAGGCTACCGAGGAGGAGGATGAGCCAGAGGAGCTTTCGGACGCAATAGAGGACCAGTCACATGTCACAATTGTCAGCAACTGGGACATTATGCATGGGAATATCCACTTCCACCAACAACTTGTATGTATTGTTGTGCATTGAACCATGATAGAGACGAATATCCAACACTAATAGTAAATATTCAGGAAAAGAGGAACCAGAACAATCAGAATGTCCAATGGATTTCAACTGAAGCTAGGGATGACAGAAAAAACATCAAAATAGTCACTCGTGGAAGAACGAAAACAGGAAATGACGCAGTTCGACAGGAACCAACACTGAACCAAGGGGTAAAGAAGAACACTAAGCCACAAAAGTAGTTCGACGTGCCCAAATAAAAGGAGACCTTTAAGGAAGCTAGACAAGAATTTTAGAAGGAGGACACAACATTGACTTCAACTGTGCAACCATGCAAGGAAGGCCCAGAATATGAGATGTCGCCATCATTGGATCATACCAACAGAATGTAGACCAAGGGACAAGTAAGTACAATCAAAGGATTTTTGCAATCATGCGTGAAAGTATTAAGTGATCCTTCATCTGTGAAATTATTGAGAAACATACTAGAGAAATGTAGCAGCGAGATGGAAGAAAAACTAGAACCAAAAACTGTCAATCACCTACACACCAGAAGAAGAACAAGTAGGGAATTTAGATTGAATGCTAATATTGTGGATTTCAACATGGGAGACATTATACTAGACCTAGGATCTGAAGTGAATGTGCTACCCAAGAAGACCTGGCAATGTATGGGAGAGCCAACACTGGTATACTCAAATGTACAATTAAAACTAGCAAACCAGCATAGAGTCCTACCAATAGGTAGAATGAAAGGAGTGACAGTAGATCTTGATGGGGTACACACTAAATCATATTTTGAAGTCATTGAAATAGTGGACGACACAACACCTTACCCGACACTGCTTGGTCTAGATTGGGCGTTTGACAACCAGACCACAATCAATTTGAAAACTAGGAAAATGACATTTGAATCCAAAGAATATAGGGTCATAGCACCACTAGATCCATCGGAAGGGGAAAGGTTCGTAGAACCCACTTTCCTGAACTTAGAGGAGATCGACCAGTTGTACATAACAACTGTGTGCTATGAGGATTATGTAAACCCAACTGCATATGGGGTACTCAGTTGGTGGAGCATTACTTCATGCACAACAGACTCAGACACCGAGTTAGAAAATTGGCAGCAGAGACTACACGAAGTATCCACGCAAAGATGTGCAAGAATAGACAGTGTAGTAAGATTGATAGGCATAGAAATCAGAGAACCACCCAGTTTCCATGCACTAAATGATTTGGAAACATTCTTGAAACAATATGAAGACGAAGTATTATAAAACCAACGATTGTTAGCACTTAAACCCACACCCACAAGTGTAACACCCTGCTTCCCCCAGTCTGTAAAAATAATTATGCTGGCCAAGAACTATGGCAAACTCAAAGATGTGAATGTGTGATTCGAATGGACCTTAGTAAAAAGGTCCATGAATGTAAATAATGTTATGAATATATATATATATATATATATATATATATAACTGCTGAGAGGGGGGTGTGCTGACAAAGAGATCACGATGCCTGAAGAAAGGTGGTGGAAGGCACCTGGAATGGTGGTGCTAACTTCCATCGAAACCAATACCGTATTTGGTCTTCACTGGCCCGGAGAACCAAGAGTGGCTTGTTGGCCCCAAAATGAATTACTTGCCAGGATGGTAGGTGAAGAGGCTCCTCATGAGTAATGAGGGATGGGGGTGAACTACCCATCCGTGGAGGCCTCAGACCTGACCACCGTGGGGAAATTCGTGCTGCACGCAACCTCACCAGAAAAGAAAAGGTAGGTAAAAGGTGTGGAAAGGGGGACACGAGGGGGAGATCATAGGAAAAAGATCGAAAGAACTCTGGAACAAAATATAGAGTGAGTGATAACATAGAAGAAGGAGAGTAACCTTCATTCTCGATCGCTGAAGAATAGAGATAGAGAGTCTCAAGCATCGTGGTCTAGCTTGGGGGTGGCTAGTGGTAAATCCATTCGGATTCGTTGAGCCTACGATTGGGTGGAAACGAGCACCCCTCTCAGCAGTTGCATCAAACTTGGTGTTTTTTCTAATAAGTGTTTTATGTCTTATATCTTGAAATTTATATGCTGACATGTATGCTCATAGTCTGTGCAATTATGAATGGTTTCAGTATAAGATTGGTTGCATGGTGTTTTGATCAAAAAGGATGGTTGCATGCTTTTATTGGAAAGACCACGTATGGCTTATGTTTATATATATTGAACTAATACCAATTTTCAAGTCTGCTCTCGGGAGATTTGTTCCCGTGTTTGTCTTACCTGATGCCTTGGATAGATTTCCCCATGAAGGCACCCTTTCGAGACCACTCTCTTACCTTCTAGAAGACCTTCCAGTCTAGCCTTCAAAAACCTAGTGTAAATTGCCTGAGGACCCAAAGGAGGATGTTATATATTAAGTCTTAAAATATTGCATGAGGGGGAATGTTCCTCGTAGACCTCAACATTTTGGCATTTTGGTATCCGAAATACCCAAGGGTGGGTTTCCTTGCACTCACTAGTCCTGAATCCACGAATTGCAAAATCCCGATATATTAGCGTGGGGGTAAGTTAAGAGTTTCGGTGTTTCGACACCCAGAGTATCTAGGTGCGAGTTCTATGGTACTCGCGAGTCCTGAAACCCCGACCCGCGAAATCCTGAAATGACCGCGTATGGATGGTTTAGGACCTTTCGGTGGTTTGGTACCCAGGATACCCTTCCTCTTGCTAATTGCTCGAATGAGATCCTTTTGGAGGATCTAAGTTTTGTTACGACCGTTAAATTTGATGAAGGAATGCAGGCGCAAATGCATCGACCCCTTTTTACCTTCACAAGTCACGAAGAGATCGGAACCGTCGATTCCAAGACCCATGGGAGTACCTGGACCGTCCCGCTGTAGGGTACACGTGGCGGCCAGTAAACGTTTCGGCTTTTCAGCACTGTTACACATTATTTTCGTCATCCCTATGATCGTTAATGATGTAAACCTATCTGTTGCCTTCAGAAGGGGTCAGTGGCCTAAGTTCCTAAAGAGAGAAGGGAGAAGAACTTCTCCTGAGAAAAGAAATTGTTTTTTCCTATGTAAAAACCTTATAAAAAGGGAAGTTCATAGGTTTCTATATAGGCAGGGTGCGAGAATGACCCATTCTCGCAGGTTGCACTATAGCTAGGGTGCGAGGTGTTCGCAGGTTACTCTATAGCTAAGGTGCGAACATTCCAGCACGTGGGAAAAATGAGCGTTTTCGCGAATCTTCTAGAAGGAGAAGATTCTATGGTGAGGTGGCATCCGAATGGTTTGGATCTTACTCGCTTTCATGATTTAGTGGGATCATCCTAACCTCCTCA
>ML812656.1:212867-255140 GCA_009831015.1 Picea engelmannii
AATCAGATAGCAATGTTCACAGGCCTCTTCGAGGGGGCAAACTCCAATCGAGCAGCGCTCTATTACAATAATATCCAAGCTAGGGTTCTCATACCCTCGACTCCTATTTATACTAAAAATAAGCATCTAGAGGAAGATCCTTCTAGAAGCAGAATCTTCTATTAGGTCTTCTTACATCCACCTTATTCTATTTTATTGAAAGGTCTTATTAATATTGACCTTTATTACATCTGAATACATTGATCTACCTATGTGCTGGTTAGGACCTTAACAGGTTCAAACTAGGTCACGAGGACCGTTGGAAGAGAATAAACAGTAGCAAGCGGAGATCATCAACATCGATGAAATCCCATCCCCAGAGAGGATACCAGTGAACTCCACACCAATACTGGAAGAGATTCAACAGCCACAAGCAGAGGCCATGAAAGTGGATACGCCAGTAGTGGCACAGGTACCTCAAAACGAGGAAGTGGAAACCCAACAAGAAGTGCATCCAAAAAGCGCCGAAGTCGCCCTGGAGGTTAATGAAACGATAAAAAATATGGAAGCACCAACGCAACCAGATGAGTCACAAATGACCATATTAGGTCAACCAACAGAGGAGACCACTGTGAATGCCTTGGCTTGGCCAGAATGGTTGACGGGGGAACAAACGAAAGTTGCTAGAACTATAAACCAACGACCGCAACAGGAAGACAAAGTTCAGATACCGAACTCACCCCGTAAGAAACCTGCAGTAGAAATTGTTCTACCACACATACCAGTTGGAGTACAGGTAGAAACGAAGTTACTGGTTCATGTTGAGAAGCTCAAGTATTCTGACCATGACGTATCAGACGAAACTAAGTTCTCAGAACTTGCGCAAAGGGTCTTTATGCAGACCATAGTCGTAAACCATCTTGGAGAAACGATTAGCCAGCCACACCAGTGGGCAGTTGGGATGGAGAGAACATGAATTGTAGGTTTGCTGAAGCTACCACATTTTGACAGAAGCCAGTACATGACAACATGCGTCAAGCAACTTTTAGTAGTCACACATGGAGGGGACATATGGATGGACAAGCCCGTCCTCATAACTGTTGATATTATCGCACAAATCACAGGGTTACCAACCTGGGGTATCGATCCCACATTGATTCTGAATGACAAATCCAAGGAGAAAGCATTGGCAGAAGAAATGAAGAAGAAATATGGCACCACCAGAGGAATTAGGGGCATCATAATCAAATGAATCAACAACGCAGCTACACAACTCAACACAAAGTTCTTATCTTGCAAATTGCTCAGAAAATGCCACAAAGAGGAAGTACCAGCATGAGTCATTGCAGTTGCAGCTCAGTGCACAAAAGGCACCTCTATGAGATGGGCGCCATATCTATTGAACTTATTTCAAGAGGAATGCAAGGATGCACAAGACCTAGGAACAAATTTTCATTACTCGTGGTTGATTACCCTAATAGCCTTCATGGGATGGAGAGAATCAGGGTATGTAATTTTCTGTATCAGACCACAACCAGCGAGAGAAAAATACCTATTACTGAGATCCAGGCCGTAGGCCAGGCATAAGAGGGAGAAAAAAATCATATTAGAAGCATACCTATGGGATATACAGGAAGCTATTAGCCGATCATGGAGATTAACACCAGAGGCTATTGTGCAATATGTGGACATCGCCAATTTTTGGGCAACAAAACAGCCAATGTGGATACAACCAAGGAATGATCCAGATAAACAATGGCTATAGATGCACTACTGCATCACAGAGGGTGATATTGACATGGTCATCACCGAATTGCCTGATGAATGGAGGATCCCAACCATTACCCGGGAAGTGTTGGAAACAACAACAAAAGGAGAGGTAGAACAGGCCGAAACACAACCTCTGGAAATCCAAGTGCCCAAGAAACCATGAACGGGCCAGGGAAAGCTGACTTAGGAAGACGAAGGGTCAAAGAAGACAAGGATCCAAAAGGGGAAGAAAGAGATTACACAATTGACCAACAGACAACCAAAACAAGCTAAGGGAGTGCAAGAGACCACCCCAAACCCCATCACATAGGAACCAGGGGGAAATAAGAGACCATTTGCGTAGGAAGGAGGCGCGCACAAGAAATCAAAGGTGCAATGAGAATCGCCAAACTATATGATCACAGAGGATGATGGGGAAACGATCTCTAGAATGGTCCAGGATTTCTTAGCAGAAGATTTTGATCATGCAGCACACCACAGGGATAAATTGCAAAAATATCTGATAGAAATGGGACAGTTCCTCAAGAAATTTTGGGAAGCACAGACAGCAAGAAGCAGCAAAGGCATAGATCCACCAACAATACAGACCAAATAAAGAGTGGAGGTAGAAGAATGAGACACAGTCCACTCCATGCCACATGAAAATGCAACGATTTACATCAAACCTAACATGTTTCACATGGATGAAATCATGGGGCAGACACCCCTGAAGGATTTCTACCAAATCCAATTGGTCTTGACACGGATGCCATCAAGGGCACTACACAAATTGCAGGTTAGCTTCAACCACGAGGTACATTCTCGTGCACATAAAAAATTAGTCGAGCTACAACAAGCAACAAAGAAGTGGGAGGCACTGGAAAAAGTCTTTGAGAAGGCCAAGCTCAAAACTCAGGAGGAAAAAGAATGCAGGAATGAACTAGAACGAAGAGTGGGAGGAATTTTTGAGAAGCTCCCAAGCACCGCACAAGGGAATGAACTACCAGTAGTAGGAAATATTGACCATATTGCACAGGAAATTGATCAGTATCAGAAGGAGATCGAGAATATTCATGAACAACTCACACCAACCACTCCACTGGAAGTGAAGGAGAAGAGTAAGTAGGAAGCAATGAAGAATGAGAATCAAGATACTGTCGCCCTTCTAGAAAAAGTGTGATGTTGTCGACAAAAGTGGAACGCGACTCTCAAAAGCAAAGGGCTTCATAGAATCTACTGAGGTGAGGAAGTGGCAGAGGTGCATAGATGAAGTCGAGAAGTGGGAAGACTCAAGACTGCCCTTGGTTGAAGGATGTATGAGATGAAAAAGTGGCCGCAACCGTCTAACAAGGTCGAGTATCAGGGGGACGACAAGACTAGTGATAAGTTGTGCCAGAGGTGGGACAAGGTGAACAAATTCAGAGGGTAGAGGTAAATGACCTATATAGTGCTCTGAAGATATGGACGATGCCGGCAAGGGGAGATGAGAAGAAATGTTGCAACCAAGGGTGACATGGGTTGCGTTTGGCCAAAAAGGAAGCAAGTCGCCAACGGTGACGACAAAAGAAAATGTAAGGACCGAAAATAAAGGTGTTTCTACAATAAATAATGAATAATGTGGGGAAAATGTGCAAATACAGAAACGGGTGCCCCAGTGTGAAATGAGTGCCCCAGGGAGGGAAACAATTTCTTGGAAAACAGATGAAGGGTGGGGTCCCCATTGGTGATTTTCTGTATGAGGTAGGTGAAAGGAAGATAGGTTCGCATATGGGAAACTGATGGTGGATGAAATGGAGGGTTCATGATCCTGCGGAGGTGCAGGTAAAAAGAATAGAACCATAAAGAGATGATCTGGGAGTCCATATGGGAAGCTAGCAAAATGAGGAGAAGAAGTATGTGGTTGATGCGCAACATGATGAAAGACTATTGGGACTCCCATCCCTAAAGGGTAATGAAGAACAACATGAGTGTCAAAAGTGCCAAAAGGTGCTATGAATGGGACAACTCATGTGGGTAAGAATGCTACCGGGTTACAGCACCGAAGATGCAAACTGGAGGTGTGGGTACTGCAGAGCCGGGAATGAGGATCCTAAAGGTCCATATCAGCGGGTGTGACTGGAAATGTAAATGCAATACAGTGGGAGAGACTACATGCCAGTGTTGAATATATACCTGAAGGGATGATGTTGATGACCGATGAGCAAGTACCTGCGCACATAACAACCAAATACCCAAAGTGAACAATATCTGAAGAGAATCAAAGATATGAACATGTATTTGACCAATGTGACAATGCGCGTGCGTACCTGACCATGATATGAAAAAAAGGTGCCCCGGGGGCTCAGGATGAAAAGTGACCCAGGGACAACTATGATGTAGGTGGCGGGGCGCTGATCCCGTGGCTGAAGACGGTTTGAAAAATGGACACCTTGGGCTCTCGGAATGGTGAGTGGAAGTTTGGGAAAAGGCCTATATATAGTTGTAGGACACACATTGCCACCTCATTTGTACCTGCTACTACAGTGACTGGACGAGCATATTTGCAGAGGATATTTGGGGTTTCTGGGAGCACGAGGTATCCTATCGACGGTGTGCGAGTATCAGGTCAGTGGTCTGATCATCCTGCATAGAAATAGGTTTTCAATTTTTGGGTAGGGTAGGTATGGGGGGCCGTACAGAGGGTTACCGAACTTTTGATTTCGTAGGTAGACGAGGAGGTCACCATACCAAGGATCATCGAAAACGATGTAAAAGAGATGTTCGTCAGGAAAGTCGGTATTGACGGGGGCACTGGTGATGTCAAAGGGAAGGGTCATGACAAGTTCGGCGAGAACGAGGGCCTTCTTACTCTTGGGTGTTGAGAACTCGAGGTTGTATTCCTAGAGGATAACGGTCCATCGATCGAATTTGTCGTTAACTTTTCGACGGCTGAGAAAATATTGCATAGGGTTGGAATCTGCGACGACCTTCATGGTGTGAAGCAGAATGTAATGGCGCAGTTTCTGGACTGCGAGGACAACTGCAAGGGCAAGTTTCTCTTCGTGTTTGTATTTCAAGGGTGGTCCCGAGAGGTTCTTACTAACGTAGTAAATGACATGTTCATGATTGTCATCTCCGACCTGGACGAGGACGCCGGCTACTGATATAGCTGATGCTGATACGTAGAGGATGTAGTCACGATTGTAGTCAGGTGCACTAATCAAAGGTGCATTTGAAAGCGCTTCTTTAAGATCGTCAAATGACTGTTGGGCATAGTCGTCCCAGTGAAAAGGGATGTTGTGATGTAGTAAGCGAAGGAAACCATGTGCGCGTATGGCGTAATCTGGGACAAAGCGTCGAAGGAAGTTAGCTTTTCCGTGAAGACTCTGAAGTTGCCGTAAATTCTGGGGAGGTGGAATTTCTGTGATAGCTTTGACTTTGAGGGGGTCCACGGTAATACTTCTTTGGGAAATGATAAAACCGAGGAGTCGCCCGGCGGTGACGCAAAACACGCACTTGAGAGGGTTCAAGCGGATGTTGTACTGGCGACACCGTTGAAAGATGATTCATAAATCATCAAGATGTTGGGTGCATTTTTTGGAGCGAGCTATGAGGTTGTCCAAGTACACGAGGATGATTTTAGCCAAATCGTGGAAAATGTATGTCATTGTTCGCTGGAAGGTTGCGCCGGCATTTTTTAAGCCGAAAGGCATGACACGATATGTGAAAGTACCCCATGGGGTAATGAATGTGGTTTTGTACTGATCGGTTGGATGAATTTGAATTTGGTTATAGCCAGAGAATCCGTCCATAAAGGAGAGAGCCTCGTGACCGGCGCAGTCGTCGATAATTTGATCGATGAAAGGCATTGGAAAATTGTCTTTTGGACATGCGTTATTGAGATCGCAAAAGTCTGTACAAACGCGGATGGTGCCCTATTTTTTGTCGACGGGTATAGGGTTGGAAACCCATGAAGTGTAAGAGATGGGGTAGATAAACCCGGCCATACGTAATTTTTCGATTTCGTCTTTGATAGCCGTGGCCTTGGATGGGCGTAGCGGTCGCTGTTTCTGGTGAACGTGTGTGATGTCAGGCCAGGTGTCGATGCGATGCTCGAAAATAGATGGGTCAAGGCCGGGCATTTATGTGTATGACCAGGTGAAAATATCCCTATATTCCTAGAAGAGGGCTTTATATGCGGCAATTTCCCGAGGAGTGCAAGCAACTCCAATGATGATTTCTTCGACGATGTCGTTTTTAGTGGAAATGTCGATTTTGATGGTGGGGGAAATGTTGGCCATATTTCCTTCTTCAAATGCGTCGGGGGTAGGAATGGGATTGTTGAACCAATCGATAGGCCCGGATGGGATAAAATCTTTGGTTTCGACCGCGTAAACGGGGTTTTGGTTAGGAGGCATGAGGGCTTCCTGTGGAAGGAAGAGAGCATGATGATGTAGTGCGTCCCAGGGAGAGTCTGGGCATTGTAGCTCTTCCATTATTTCCTCGTCGCATTGGAAATGACGGGAATATAAGGGATCGTGAGGAGTGATCTTGGTGATAGTGTGGTTTCCCCCTGACGAAGCAGCAGAGGGGGTAATGCTAGAATATAGTGAGGGTTCACTCGACATAAACCATATGTTGAAGTATTGAGGGTTACCCGTGGTGTTTGGGTGAAGAGTTTCCGTAGGGGAATGAACAGGAGAGTTGGGGGGATTGCGGGGTTAATCCTCAGAGATGTCATTAAATAACCATGGAGGTGTTGGGAGTGCCTCGGGTTCAGGAGAAATGACATGAAGCTCCTCTAGTGGCGATGAAATGTCAATTATGACCTTTGCGGGTTGGTAACGCAGAGCTAATTGACGTTGCCTATATGTAAGGATCATAGGGCACTGGTATGTAAAATGAACTAATGAATCGTAGAGAGAGCAAGGGCATCTCATACGTTCATTAACGGAAGTGGTGACATAACGAATGTCAGTGATGTTGGATGAGGACGTAGCAGGGCGTGGGTTGTTCTGGACGTTCTGGCGTACTGCCGCTAATGTCTGCCGAAAGCGTGGCAGTGATGAGCAATGATGGGTGTAATGGCCATATTCGGAACAGATAGCACACGTGAATTTGGTCCTCAACCCTTTACTACTGGAAGGTTGGGTGGTAGTGGGGGGACTAGCAGTAGTGACGGGTGTTGTGAGGGTTTGATTGGGGGGAATCAAATTCCGTAATTCAGGTAGAGATGGGAAATTGTTGGTTTGGTGGCCCTCTTTCTCACATAGGGCACAAGGTGGTGGGATGTGTGGAGGAAGTGGAGCGGTGGGCTCTCTCTTATTCCGCCTACCCCCAGCTATGGTAGGGGGGGTAGGGAGTATGGGGGTAGTGGGGGTAAGGACAGGAATTGTCATGGGGATTCCTTCCTGTGGGGGAAGGAACGGTCAAGGGACCATCTCTGGTGGGTGTAAATACCAAACTGGGATTTCTAACACCATATTAGGTAGTGTGAGTGTGGCGGCTACCTGAAAAGCTTCTATACCTGGTGGAGGGTAAAATAAGGGAATCTGAGTGAGGGGTGGGGGAACTGTCTCCCAAACGAGATTATGCCCTTGAGGGGACGTAGATTCATGGACTGTTGAGGTCGATGAGTGCGTAGGAGGCTCCGAATGGAGTGGTTCTGCGACTATTGAGACGTCGGGAATGACGGAAGCCTCATGAGGAGGAAGAGTATCCTCCGTGTGAGTTCTGTTAGATGAGATGACGCATACCTGATTAGGGAGAAGGAGTGGTGGTGCTCCATGGTATGTCCCTAATAAGGATGGATCTTTGAAAATTCCAGGACCCATCTCTATGAGTGGATATGCGTCTTGGTTGGTGCGAATGATCGGAAGAATGTTATCGAGATTGGAAGATGGGTTTGGCTCATAATGTGAGACTTGGTCGATGGTTACAATCTTTCCGTTGTGGGGGAACATGATTGTGCGAAAGACGGATGATGCCACTGCCTTCATAGCATACATGTAGCTACGTCCGAACAAGATATTGTAATTGAGCGGAGCATCAATAACTTCGATGTCTATGAGAACGATTTTGCCTCCGAGTTCAACGGGGACATTTTGGAAGAGTCCTTCAGGAGATGATGGTCATCCGTCATAAGCTCGTAAGGTGATGGCGGAGGGTATGAGTTCCGGGGAACCAAGTTTTTGCCATACTATTTTGGACATGATGCATGTCGATGCACCTTCATCGATGATACACCGATGAAATGTGATGTTCTGTATCTTTACTGGTAGTTGAATAGCAACCAAGGCGGGAAGACGAGGTTCTCTATTGTCAAGATCGAAGGTGATGAGTCGGGTATCGGCAGGGTCAACTACCCCCAAGGTGACAAGTAGTGATTTCCGTTGCGTGGGACAGGTCTGGAGAACTTCCAAGACTGACATGGCAGTCGGGGATTGTGCTAAGTCGTCAACCAAGCTATAATTATGAGCGGCCCTGGCCTGTGGGTTGTGGACATTCTTGTGCAAGGGGATATGAGGGATGCGTAGTGGTGGTTCAACGGAAGGGCTAGGGATCACCAATGGGGGTCCCGTCAGTGTAGGGTTTATCTCTGGAGAGATAGGAGTAGACTCAGCTGGATACTGACGATTCCGTGTTTGCAGAAGGATTTCTTCCTCACTTGTGAGGAGAATTGGTTGTTAGGGTTGTGGTATTGACCCACCTGAGGTGGGGGATGCTGCGTGTTCTGTTGGGTGTTTATTACCCCTTGATGTGGGATAGGGTTTTGCAGCACGACGAGAGGGGTTTGTTGCACATACTGTTGTGGTGTCTGCTGAGGGGCAGTTTGTGCAGGGGTATGGGGAAGACTACCCGAGTCTTTCAACCTTTTGAAATCAACGATCTGGGGGAAATGGTGTGTGTAACGACCGAACTCGCCATAAAGAGCACAAGGGTGGATGGTTTTAACATTATTTCACCCTGGGCGTTTGTTGTTATTACCCCCTTGGGGGTTTTGGTTCCCTTGGTTCTGATTGCCCCCAGTGGGTTGGTGCTGTGGGGTTTGATTCCCGCCTTGACCAGGGTTGTTATTGTTCCTATTTCATCCTTTATTTTTGTTCGAAGGGTGAGTTGGATTGGCTGTGTTCAACTGTTCAAAATTTTGATATTGTTGAGCAGCCGAAGGTTGAACAAAATTTACCCCCGCATGTGGGTGTGGGGGAGCCATGGGTTGTGGAGGACCAGGAAACGGTAAGTATGGATTTTGTGGTGGTACCAATCCATAAGGTACATAGGAAGGAGGAGTTCTTTCACTAGTACTATAAGCGGATGTTGAAGGAGTACCATTGTGTGTGGGGATAGGTGGATGTATGGGGGGTGTCGGTGGTGGTCCACTGATGGGTGGAGGTATAGCAATAGGATATGGATGTTGATAAGGTGGTGGGGGGTAATAAGGAGTGCCCCTATATGCAGGCGGGTATTGGGGTGTTCCATACATCGGTGGTGGTTGGGGTTGTGGACCATGGTGTGTGGTGGCACCTATTAGTCCATCTGTTGAATGAGACATCCGAGGTTTGTCTTGACCAAATAGCACCGGCTTTGAAAGGTCAGGAAGTACCGTGTATAAGTACCCTGACTGCGCATAAATAAGGTCATATTGTTGGGCCTTAATGATGTCTTCCTCTTCATATTGAGGGAAGGTGGAAGCAACATCCTTTCCAAGGAGAGAGACAAGAGATCTGAGAAACCAGTCAAGGCATTGTTGCTTGGTGGTTTCTGCTTTACACAAACTACGTCGCCTATGCCACTCATGAATGTGGTCAGCGATGTGGGTGGTTGAGGTCTGTTTGAAGTTAGACAGTAGTTCTAGACCGTTGTCATGGTGGATGGGTAGTTGAAAAAAGGTCAAAAATGCTTTGGCCAATGACTCAAAGGTCCCATGGGACCCATATTTTTCTTCGACATACCATTTGGCTGATGGGCCAGTAAGTGTGCGTTGGAATAATCGCAGTTTGATGGAATCATCCATGATGCTATTGGAAGAACACCATAGATGAAAGGTCATGACGTGGTTGGCGGGGTCATCCCCCGCCTTTCCTTCAAACTTTGGGATGTCTGAAGGAAGTTTTGTTGGCATTGCAGGCCATGTGGCGTCATGCAATATAGGATCATTAGTGAGCTTGGTGAGATCCGGTATGTTGAGAGAGGCCAAATATTGCATCTGTAGTGGGATGGGAATGTTAGTTCTAGCCATAGTATGTTGTGAACCTGACCCTTGATGGGGACTAGGTGGGTTGGTGCTCCCTCCTTGAGAGGAAGTGGGTCCTCCGCTCCCGTGTAAAGGAGAGCGAGTGAATGGATGAACTTGGGAAGTGGACCCAAGTAATGTAGAACCAAGCAAAGCTAATCCTAAGATAGTAGCACTCACAGGAGTGTGTGAAGGAGGTACCGATGAGAGGGTACGACCAGATACTCCCCCTAAGATAGGTGGGAGATTGAGCAAGTGTCATGAACGATGGAGGTTCTATGGTTCCCCTATGATGTCAGACTAGTTGTGTGAATGTGTGCACAAAGTGGTGAGAGAAATAAAGAAACAAGAGTCTTTTGCTGTGACTGTTTACACAATATATATATCAAAGTCAAACTGTAATAAGATGTGCATCATACATAAATGAGAAAGAAGCATATATGTGGGTAAGAGGGTTTTGTCCGTGTGGGGGAATCAAAAGAAAGCAAATGCTCGTGTCCTAGAAGACGTAACGTCCTTCCTCTCAAATAGCACTGGACCTTCCAATAGTACTCAACAATGGGGTTTGAAGTCACTGGCTGAGACACTAGTGAAGGATGAAACAATTGGTTATAATGAGGGGTAGAGGGGGCATATCCCAAAAGAGCTGGCGATATTTCCCAATAGCCACACAAAATCCAATCAAGGTGCAATTGCAGCCCACAATCGCCACCTGGGTGGATGTCCTAAAATTGGTCACTAGGTACCTCGGTCACAGTGCGACATTTAGATTTTCGGCCTAAGAAATGGGTCACGGGCTGGATCCCATCCAAGAGGTGGGTGCCTCAAGGGGGGATGCACAGAACAACTGGACCTCGGCCTTCGACCCTTCACGGGTATCTCCCTACCTTATGGTGATTGGAACACTGGACTTGGAGGATTTTGAAGTTCCCTATTTGACAACCTCTATGTTTTATCAATGTGAGAACCAGATAACGGGGAGTTATTTGGATTCCTATCCCCGAAATCCTACCTAGACTAAAATTTTCTTTTGGCACCTCTTGTGGAGGAAAACTTAGTGATTTTTTAGAAAGATTTTAGATGATGTTGTTTTGTGAGGCTGGGGGTGTGTACCAACCTCGTTTGATTAAAAGTGGGAGTGGATAGTCCTGTCAAGAAAAGATGGGGTGTTTTCGAAATCCCTTTAGAGGAAACCTACTTAGACCTCCACGTTTTGAGAAGAGGCTATGTGAGTGATGAGAAGTGACTTTTGTGTGTGAGTGAAAGTGTACCAAATTTTAGTTAATTAGATGTCACCTTGCTGCATGTGGACTTCGCTTGGTCCTTACAAAAGTGTGATTACCTAATTAGCTAGATGTCATTGGTACAACCTTGCAGAATTTTAAAAAGCCCTAGAAACTAGCATGTGGACATGTGGTCCATTACTATCCTTTATCTCCCTATGATGATCTAATCTAGAAAAAGCATGAAACTATCCTAGATTGAACATGTGGGCATGTGTGGGCCCGTTACAAACCTTTAAACTCTCCTAGTTTTTTTTATCTAAGAAAGAAAAATTCCAACCACTATTCTATCTTTGTGACATGTAGGCATGTATGGGCCCGTTACAAATTTAAAATGTGCTTGAAAAATGAAACTAAGAGGGGTCCCAAAAGGGCCTTTGTCCTCTCCTAAAAGGTTTTGAAATTTTGTTTAAGGGAGATGAGATTGTTCTCACAATCTTTTTCTAGTTCTCAAGGTCGCTTGAAGGCGCAAGAGAAGAGCATACTCAAGGATTGTTACTTCAATTTCTAGTCCCAAATGTGAATTAGGTGTGATTAAGTATGATTGTCCAACTTAGATTATAAATCGAAGCAAGCCATCCATGTGGAAAAAAGAAAATAAGGGAAAATGATTTTTATCCACCTAAGTGCCTATGTTTGTTTGACTATCCCCTTTATAAGTTGAGGGGTCTAAGTGGTGCAGTATTTAGAGCATGCATAACATCATTCTTAAGAAGGAAAATGACTTTCCCCACATCCCAAGACCTTACAATGTAAAATTTTGTGCGAATGCACGGCCCCTAGTGTGGACAGGTGCGCGCAGAGTGCTGATGCACGTACAAAATCAAGAGAATAGGCGCATGCGCGCAGAGACAGACTGTAGTAAAGGCGTATGCGTGCCCAATGCGCATCTGTGGGGTGAAATACCTGCGCGCATGTGGAAAACGGCCGAGAGAGGAAATCCAAATGGATTTCTCTCAATTCTCCCTTGAATTGACTGGTTAGCAGGTCGGCAGAGGCCGGTTTGTGCACCTGCAAGTTAATGAAAGCAAAAGGAAAGAAAAATAAACCCAAATGAGGAAGGAATTGATACCTAACTCCCCAGTATGGTCGCCAATCTGTTTGCACCCAATTCGTCACTTGGTGATCAAATAAAGGGTGCTTACATGCCCAGTTGGGTCTTGCTGAGCATGGCAGTTGTAGAGGAAAGGGTTAGAGAAAACAAAACCAAACTATAAGCATGAACTAAATTAAAACAAACTAAAACTATGAGCATATGGATAAAGAAATAACAAAGACAACAAGACCAATATCACCAATTTTTTTAGGCTGATCAATTGATGAAATCAAAGCACAATGAAGGAAGGGGACTGTGAGTCCCTTCTTTCTCCAATGGAAGGCTCTTGTGCCCTCACAAACTTGCTCTCCTTACAATAAGAAAATGAGAATGATGGTGAAAGAACTCCAATTACATTCACTCAATGGAGAGGTGAATGGCTCAATGAAATGGTGCTAATGTGTTATTGTCAGGGAGTGAGTCCTTAAAACAATCTAAGTAGCATAACATTTCATGAAATTCCTTGAGAAAATGATGTTTCTTCATGGCTTTTTATAGCATAGCATTGGGTGATTATGTAACTCCTTTGAGGTGTGAAAAGGGGCTATTTAGGGATTAATTAGGTCTTTGACCAGCCTACCATGCGGATTCAGCTCAGATTTGGGAGTCAAATCGGCTTGGGAGCTGATCCATTAGTGGTTGGGAGGCCAACCAATTCCATAAATGCGCGGTTTAGCAGGTGCACGGGTTTTTGCGCCAACAACCGCGTGTCGTGCGCGCATGCGCGCATTGTACGTTCTTGTTCCACGCATATGCGCGCTCACCCAACTTCTGTAAAGCGACCTTCAATTTTTGGTTACTTTGTATAGTTTTTGACCCTTTTGCAATGCTGTGAAATTAATTCAGTGCCATGAATGACTTCATTCCTGTTTGACGATGCTGAGTTCTTGTCGCCATGTGCGGACGAAATTTCAGTGATAACAAACATAGCTGGAGGATATGGAACAACAGGTTATCACAACAGTTGAATTGCTTGATAAAGTAGTGCAACTTTGGATAAGGTTAGAGGAGGACCCACAGGTCCAACGCTGGGACAATGAAGAAGAAAGGATCAATGCAACAATCCAAGAACTCAAACAGAGGCAAAAGACCATACCAATCCCAGAATGAGTCAAATGGATGTAGGAGATGAATAAGATGCAGGCATAACTTATCACAGCACAAACATAGAAACAAGAGCTTCATGCTCAAATAGAGCCACTACAGGAACGGGTAGCATAAATACTCTCACAGGTAGAAGGAACTAAAAGAAAAATAGCATAGACCCAGGTCGAATGTGCAGGATTGTTGAGTGATGAAGTGGAAATTCAAGTGGTAGACACCATCAAGGAGAAGACCGTGCAGGCACTGACAAAAGCAATAGAGCTCAAGGAAAAGTTCCAGATGATCACCAAGGAGATTGAAGAAGCTCAGAAGGAGTAGGTGACTCAGGACGAGTCACATGTTAGTGTTGGGGGCCTGTTGGCACCAGGACAAAGTGGAAAGAAGGATGATCGTGGGAAAGAAAGCATGCAGAAACAGAAGTAACAGTTAGAAGGTAACACAACACGCACGCATGCAAGAAAGCATGCACAAAGAAAGTGATAGTTGGAGGAAGAACAACATGCATGCATGGGAGGAATACCTAACGTTGGTAGGGTTAGGGTTTTGGTAATACATTGTAAATGGATGAAGAGACCGATATATATAAATAGAGATACACATGTATCATAGAGAGATTGATTCTCTTTTGTATTAGTTCAGATTTTGTAAAGTTCTATCGTAGCTATGTACGAGTTGATATGTTATTTAATATGGTTATGGACCAATTTTGTAAGCTATTGAGCTAAGAACAGAGGAAATAAGGAATATTCAAGGATTAGATCATAGGCTGCGGATCCTGGTGCGATCTAGTTTCCCTCATACATATATTCCCCATTTGAGGGAATTGTAAGTGCGTGACGCTGGAAATGCAGAAATACCATAATAAAAGAGCCAAGAGACAAATATTTGTGGATGTATCCTAGGAGGGGGTGAACCATGGTAACATCTGTGTAATGTGATGAATGCATGTATATATTTATTTTCTTTCAATAGTTAATTGTTACTCTTAATGAATGAGTTAATACATTGCTATGGAATACGATTGTGTTGTTTGGGAAAACAATTGTGAAGGATAGATGCACACCCGTGAGTAATAGTAGATTGAAATCACGATTCATAGTAGATGGCTCATATTAATAAACCCCTATCTCATGATCAATCCTAGTCTATAAACACCTGAGTCTTACAACCACCCATTTAAATCTATCTCGGGTGAGACTGCGTAGTGCACTCTGTGTACTGTGTTGCCTTCTAGTTTACCAGGAGAGCCGTAAGTTTTAGAGGCTTTGTTGGGAACCTGAAAGACATGAACTCTGGGTCAATAACTTAGATGGTAGAGGAGAGGATAAAACCAACAATATTGTACTGAGGCTTTGTTGTGTTGTACTGCGACTGCATGTTGTTATATGGTTGTTGCGTAGTACTATATTGTTGTTGCACTGTGTTGTATGGAGCTAGAACTTGATTAAACTATGGTGTGGCTTGCCCAGTCATCATTTATGCCTGCACTTTATATGCCTCTGATGTCCTTTCTCACATCAACTCCATAGTTCTATAATATTTGTCATTGTGGCCCATTGACTTCCAAAAGGTGCAATATGAGCTCTTCGGGACTGTCTGGTATTTCTGCATCATCGTGCAGTGATAAGGATCGTGACCCAGTTTCTTGCATATTTCGCACCATAGTCCTCCTGTTGGTAATGGATTTGGCATTCATGCTTCCATATACTATGTGAATGTTGGACATTCGTTCTTGTGGTGTCCTTCCATCTTGCATGTAGTACACCAAACGAATTCTCGTTTGTCCTTATTCTTATTCCGGTTTAGCTAAAATGTTAGGTTATACAAGTCCTCTTTCATTTCTTCGATAGTTGGGTCCGTTTGTTGATAATGATTTTCTTCTAGTTGCAGGGTTGCCTGAAAATCCTATGCCTGCGTTTGGAAATGATGTTGTCACAAAGGGTATTTTAAGTGTGCGAGTAGTGAGTTTACAAACAGGTGTCGATGCTGCATCTCGGTCATGAGATATTTTAACTTTCTCTCCAGTCGCTTGAATCTCTGATCAATATCCCATATAGAATATCCTGGTTTCTATCTTATTTCGATCATCTCATTCATGTACTGATCCTCTAAGCTCAGATTTTGGAACTCATTTATCAGTAACTTATTAATGTCTACCAGGTGCATTGTTTGCGTATAGACTCATGTACCAGCCTAGTGCGTGGTCTCTTAGCGTAATAGCTAGCTGTGCAACTTTGGTATCTTCATCAGTGATATGTTTTTCTTCCCACATCTTTGCACAAATGAACAAATGTTTCTTAGGGTCTTATGTTGCTTCTCCTCGAAATTCGGGTAACCTGATGGTGGGATGGTGTATTTCCATTTTGAATGCTGAACTACTACCTCTACACGGTGTAGATACTTGACTAGTGTTGCCTGAACTGGCTCCCCCAGTTGTTGTTCCTTGTGTATAAGTACTTCCTTTTGTCTGACTTCTTCTGAACTTTGGTTGTCTAAACGATGGTTTTCTCTTTGGTGTATTAGTCGCACATGGGTTTATGGGTTCCACACTGACATTAATATGGATAAGATTGTTTCCTTCTCTTCTCACTCTTGGACCTCTCATCTTTCTCTCATATGTTGTGCGCAGGATTTCCTCAATATTCTCCACAACCTAGAGATCCTCTACCTCTTCCTCATCACTCACCAAACCCTCCCTCGTGGCTACGACTCTCTTCTTGGTATTCACTTTGTATTGGTAGGGTACTCCACTATGCATCTTTCCATCTATCGCCATGATCTCCTTGATCTAGTTGTCATCAATCATGATTGGGTCCAAGGGTTCCTCCTTCTTTCCCTTATCCTTTGCTCCTTCCATTTATCCTCTCTTTGTTAATGCTTCCCCCCTTCCCCCATGCACACAGGGAAGTTTAGTTGTCTGATTCCATTGTCATTACACATTTTTTATATATAAATATCTTAATCTAAGTATAGATCTATCAAATGTACCTTCCTCGAGGTCCTCGTAGAAACTCTTGCTCCACTGCATTGTACAACTTCATTGTGTCTACTGCAAACTCTGTTATAAAACCTGTTAGCACTCTGTAAATTTTGTCTGGATGAATAGAAAAATGAAAAAGGTAATTGTTTCAACCAGATTTAGAGATGAGGAACTAGCCTTCTCAACTCAGAGAGGGCTCTCTTGTGTCACTTGATATATCTATGGCAATCGATGGCTAGATTTGGGTTTTTTTGGGGGGGGTTTATCAAATAATTGAAGAAATGAAGATGACATTTGGGCTATGGAGTCAGGAATGAAAAATGCATTGTCAAAACATGAAACTATCAAGAGGCGATGAGGCGATGAGTCTAAGTTTATATCTGAAATTTGCAGGGCATCAGAGGAAAAAGAAACATATAACTGCATCAAAGAATATTTAAAATGAATTATGAATTGGTTAAGAAGAAATAAACATAGTCTAAATTGCTAAGCCAAGAGCATCACAATGATGAATTCTGGGTTTTTGTTTATCCAATTTAGACAGATGGAAGTGTAAATGAAATATAAGACTACAGGAAATACATACTATGAAACAAAACATGACTCATATCACCGCTAGTTAGAATCTTTCCATAAACAGTCCAAAATCCGCTTCTGCATTTATATATTCATTCTAGCCCCAAAAATTACAAAAGTCTTCCTGCACAGAGGGAAGGCTCCTCTTTTCTCCATATTTTCATATTCTCAAGATAACACATATATAGCGAAATTACTTATGGAATTCAAAATGTTTAGACTTCCCCATAATTCTAGAAATAGAGATAAGTTACAAAAAGGAATGATTTATACTAACAATTATCCTATTTTAAAGGGACCATTAGAAATAGGTCTGTCATGTCTGGGGCTGCCATCTGTCCAAAATTTGTTGGAATGTACTTTATCCTACCTAAGAATTCATTTCAGCTTGGCGATTTCTTCTTTTAGAGTGCTCAACCAAGTGAGTTGATTTTCTCCAACGCTCTCCATCGTCTCATCTTTGATTTATGTTTTCAGTCATTTGCTCTGTTTTTTCTTTACAGCCTGCTTGTAGATTTTGTCCACGTGTTCATTGATGACTAGGTCCCTCATAACAGGGTTTAATATGACCCCCCGACTCTGATTTAGTTGCGGGATATGTATGGAATTTGGTTGCTAGTATCTGTGCAACCCACCTTTCTTTCTCACTTATTGGTAAGCTTGACACATTAGTTGAGAACCCCATTGCACTGGACACTGTTCAATGGACGTTATCCATATCTTCTGAACTTGCAGAAACCACAATTTTGTCTCCCTTAAATTTACAGAACTCAAGAAATTGATCTAGCTCGAGATTAGTCCACTTATGCATGGGATGATGATTTTCGGGAGCAGAATAATGCCACCGATACTTGAATATCGATAGTTATCAAGTTCTAATCATTAATCACTAACAAGATTACTTGCAGGCATGTTGATTTACCATGCTCAACCAATCCATTTCAAATGATTATCCTTTGAGTTCGTTATCTGGTGGCGTTCTCTTGACATTGCATGGTCGTGAAGTACTTGAATGAGTGGTGTGCGACGATTTGAACAGTCATTGCTTTCCCCTACACAAATCATTTATTTGACGTATTAGAAAATGTGACATCGATTCTTTTACAAAAATGGTTTTAGGAAGACCATATTTCACCCCGATGTATCTCTGAGGGTGCCATGCATCTATGACTGACACCATGGTGGTTTTCTCTAGCTCGCTCTTGATCAATTAAGTCTCACGTTGCTTCATCGCCTGATATGGGTCTCAACTGTTGATCCGGGCTACCTCAAGATCAATGTTCTGTAGGACTCCCTCCTTTGCGCTCCTGCTGTATTTTTCCATATCACCACCATATATGACCTGAGCCTCCAAACAATGCCATATCTCTACATTGATTTAGTCACCTTCTAAATTTAAACTCAGATTGAAATATGATCATCATGGTGATAACATAGGCTCCAACTAGGGATTTTATCCTCCCTGTGAGGTAGAAAAGAACTGTAGACCTAGTGCCTTCTTCATTGGGTTTCCTTTAGACGTGTGTGGGCATCTTGTTTCAGCTTGGAGACTGAATCGTCAAATCTTAAAACTGTCTTTTTATTGGATGTTGAAAAATTACTGTTAGGATCTAACTGTACATACTACTGGAAAATAACGTTTGATCAACCAGCTTATTCACACACTCATACCTAACCTAACTGCTATAAAAAGGACTATCAATCAAGTGAAATCATAATCCCAATGTAGCCAAGAGAACATCCCATCCATCGTTCATTTCTTTTGTACTTGTTTTTTCAAAAACTCGTATGTTGATGATTCATTAATTTTTTTATCTATATGTCCAATTCTAAAAACATTTGAAGGGCCTGGATTGTTCACTTCCTCCGGTAGGATCACAAATGGATCTTCTAAGATATGCATAAAACAATCGTCACATTTCACTCCTTCCACTACATTTTTGTTTTCAAGTGATTCATCTTGTTTATTTTTATCAAAAAACTGGCAAAAGTTTTGAGAAGTTTGGTAGTAAATATTTCTTGCGTCATAAGGTAACCATGGATGGAGAAAGTAATCTGATGTAAAAGGACTCACACTTGATACAGACATTGATCTATTGTAGAAATCTATTATTGGTGAATCATGATTATAGACTTTCTCCATATAATGTGTCTTGGGATCATGAATCATATGAAAAAAAAAATCATTTGCAGGAGTCAAGATAGAAGAGTAAGCTTCTTCCACAAGTGTTCCCTCGGTGCTTGGAGTATCCATAGGTGAAGTTTCAAAATCTCCATCCATGTTTAGGTTGTTCAGGAATAATATTACTACATCATTTTCAAGGGAAGAAAAGCATCCTTGAAATACTTTGTCTTTCTAGGAATGTTGTTGAACATCTGCATTAGTTTTAGGAGAAGGGAAATGACCTTCAACAACAATTTCTTTATTAGATTCTTATTTAATATGATGATTAAGTGCAGGTTCCAACTCCAAAGTTTTCAAGTAATGATCCTTCAATGCATGTGAGTGCAGTTGGTGTTCTTCAATGATAACAACCTTTTCATGTAAAACCATACTACTGTGAATACAGTCAGAACTCCTCGTTTTCTCTGAAGCCTCATGATTTTATTTTAACCATTCAAAGGAAGAAAATCATAAGGGGAGATAATTTTTATTTGTAAGCCCATTGCTTTATTTACCTTCAACTTCATGCTTAGATATTTTATGATTTGAAACGCTACTTTGTTTCAAAAGTTTGAATGAGGAAAAACACAATGGCAGGGTTTTGTTACCTGACTCAAAACCTTTTTCATTTTCTCCAGTGTTGTCATAGGTACATTTCTCCAACTCTTTGGATTGTTGGACATGCTCACTTTCAGCTTTGTCTTCGATTAGTGACTGCACCTATGAATTGACAAGGTCTTCTACAAAAAAAGGAATAGGATCATCGAGCGCCTGAGAAGAGTGCTCCAATCTCTTGTCAATATGTTTCGTTGGTTTGGTGTGACTTTGCATCAACACAAATTCGCTTGCTTCAAAAATGATTTTAGAATTCTCTCTCAAAAATTTGAATGCATCAAAGCACAAGGGTAGAGAATTTTCTTCGGTTGATCCAATACTCTGCCCTTTGTAATTGTAATATGCAGATTGACTTATCTCATTGTACTGCTGAAAAAGAAAATCTTCAACATCACAATCCTCCTCATATTTTTCATATACAGGCAAATCATCTGTCTGTGAGATGTCATCTAACAAGAACAAATTAGGGACATCGACCTGTTCTTCAACAAACATATTAGTAATATCATTCTCTTGACCATCTATAAATGAATATAAAAGACAATCATCCCTTTGCTCATCATGAGATGGATCAACACCCATTTTTTCACTAGGTGGAATATAATTTTTTGCAGAATCATTGGCATAAGAAAATGCAAGAGGACCTCTGATGTTTTAGATTCTATGTTCAGGATCTCATTCAACCTTTTTCCTCTCATATTCCCTTTCATGTTCTTGGGCATTTGGTCCTTCATTTTGAATCTGTTCACATGCTTGGATGTTGTGCTAAATGTCCCGAACATCACAGAACATTTGTTGTAAGGACTTGGATCTTCTTTCCATAAGAAGGAGAGACGAATATGGATAGAGAGTAGTTGCAAAATGGAGCATAGCAGTAGCTTTAGGGGGTCGAATTTCTTTGGGTAAATTTTCATAGATACTAGAAAACCTTCTGTTCAATATAGAAATATTTTCATTGTCCTTCTTTTCCAAAGCATAGAACTCTCTAAGTTGTAGGTCCAAAGACTTATTATTGCCCCAAAACTTTAAAAAGATTTCCTTCAATTCCTCCCATGAGCTAATTTCCTTTGGCTGCAAATGTTTAAACTAGTCTTTGGTGTCTCCTTTCAAATATTGAGAGAAGGCCCTCATACAAACATCATCATGTTCAATCTCAAACAAATATATAAAATGCTCAATATCTTGGATGTGTTTCTCAACTGACATGCTATCAGGTTCCCCATCAAACATAGGTAGGTACTCATAGTGTTTTGGAGGGAAATTATGAAGGATGTGGGGTATCCTTAAGGGTCTGTATCTATGCTGAGTCTTGGAGGGTGTTGGGTCAAGTGTAGGCAATGAAATATCAACCCTAGTTTCATGAGGCTCATCAACTTGGTTACGGTCATCACGTAGCCCAAATGAACTTTCTTTATCAAAATGAGTGATAAATTGAGGGGACGTTCGTGTAATTTTAAGAGGGGGATATATATTTTCTGGATTGTCGTGGTCATTATTTGTATGCAGTAAGAAAATAAGAACTTGTCTAGCATTTTTGAGAAAAGACCAAAGATAGCTTATAACAAATAAAAAAATGATCTGAAAAAAATCCCATTTTGAGCATTTGTTTTCTTTCATAATTCCTTCTCATACCTCAGCTAAGGGGCATCGTATTTCAGTGAATCCTCTTAAATGAATTATGTATTCAAAATTTGAGTGAAGTCTCTAATGGCGTCTTGGGATGTGGATTCCACATTACAAGTGGGGTTTCCATTGATGTTTTGGAAGCTGGATTCTTCATTGAGAGTGGAGTCGCCAATGAAAATTGAAATTTTATGGATTCTTCTACCAGTGGAATCACCTTCAAACTGATTTTTTGATGTGTGGAGTCGCCAGAGGAGGAATACAGCCAATATGTGCCTGATTTTCTTCTTCTCTTAGACCTTAGGACTCAACCATGTCATTCTTTCCCAGGGAAAATTTTTCAATTCGTCCCCGGCAATGGCGCTAGAATGTTAGCACTCTGTAAATTTTGTCTGGTTGAATAGACAAACAACGGAGGTAATTGTTTCAACCAAATTTAGAGCTGAGGCACTAGCCTACTCAAATCAAAGAGGGATCTCTCGTGTCACTTGATATATCTATGGTATTCAATGGCTATATTTGGTTTGTTTTGGGGGGTTTTATCAAATAACTGAAGAAATGAAGATGATGTTTGGGCTATGGAGTCAAGAATGAAAAATGCATTGTCAAAACATGAAACTATCAAGAGGGAAAGGCTAAATGAGGCGATGAGTCTGAGTTTATATCTGAAATTTGCAAGGCATCAGAGGAAAAAGAAACATATAACTGCATCAGAGCATATTTAAAATGAATTTTGAATTGGTTAAGAAGAAATAAACATAGTCTAAATTGCTAAGACAAGAGCATCGCAGTGATGAATTCTGGGTTTTTGATTATCCAATTTAGACAGATGGAAGTGTAAATGAAATATAAGACTAAAAGAAATACATAATATGAAAGAAAACATGACTCATATCACCGCTAGTTAGAATCTTTCCATAAACAGTCCAAAATCTGCTTCTGCATTTATATATTCATTCTAGCCCCAAAATTTACAAAAGTCTTCCTGCACAGAGGGCAGGCTCCTCTTTTCTCCATATTTTCATACTCTCGAGATAACACATATATAGGGAAATTACTTATGGAATTCAAAATGTTTAGACTTCCCCGTAATTCTAAAAATAGAGATAAGTTACAAAAACGAATGATTTATAATAACAGTTATCCTATTTTAAAGGGACCATTATAAATAGGTCTATCATGTCTGGGGCTGCCATCTATCCAAAATTTGTTGGAATGTACTTGATCCTACCTGAGAATTCATTTCATCTTGGCAATTTCTTCTTTCAGTGTGCTCAACCAAGCGAGTTGATTTTCTCCAACGCTCTCCATCGTCTCATCTTTGATTTCTGTTTTCAATCACTTGTTTTGTTTCTTCTTCACAACCTACTTGTAGATTTTGTCCATGTGTTCATTGATGACTAGGTCCCTCATAAAAGGGTTTAATTTGACCCCCGAATTTGATTCAATTGCCGGCTCTATATGGAATTTGGTTTCTAATATCTGCACAATCCACCTTTCTTTCTCACTTATTGGTAAGCTTGACATATTAGTTGAGAACCCTGTTGCACTAGACACTATTCAGTGGAAATTATACATATCGTTTGACCTTGCAGAAACCACAATTTTGTCTCCCTTAAATTTACAAAACTTAAGAAATCAATCCATCTCGAGATTAGTCCACTTATGCATGGGACGACAATTTCCGGGAGAAGAATAATGCCACCCATACTTGAATATCGGTATTTATCAAGTTCCAATCATTAATCACCGACAAGATTACTTGCAGGCATGTTGATTTACCATGCTCGACCAATCCATTTCAAATGATTATCCTTTGAGTTCGTTATTTGGCAGCGTTCTCCAGACATTGAATGGTCATGAAGTACTCGAACGAGTGGCATGTGGCGATTTGACCAGCCATCACTTTCCCCAACATAAATCGTTGATTTGACGTATTAGAACACGTGACATCGAGGATTTTGCAAAAATGGTTTCAGGCAAACCGTATTTCACCCCAATGTATCTCTGAGGGCACCACACATCTACGACTGACACCATGGTGGATTTCCCCAGCCCACCCTTGATCAATTAAGTCCCGTGTTGCTTCGTAGCATGATATGGGTCTCAACCATTGATCTGGGCTGCCTTAATATCAACGGTCCATAGGACTCCCTCCTTCGCACTCCCACTATATTTGTCCATATCACCGCCATATATGACCTGAGCCTCGAAACAACACCATATCTCTACACTGATTTAGTCACCTTCTAAACTAAGATTTGAAGCATGATCGTGATGGTGATAACAAAACCTACCACAATAATATCAAGCCAAAATTCTATTGCGTTGGTGAATTTGTTGTTCACCTGCTGAAGTTTCTCAATCTGTACTAGGTTCCACTCGAGTTTTCGAATCTGGTTCGTTGCATGGTTATCCTTTAACCTTATTTTCCACTACTGCAATAAATGTGGAAAATCATAGAAAAGACTTCATCCAAATTAGTAAACACGTATCTCTCCAGATATTTACAGGGTGTTGTTAGCACTCTGTAAATTTCCTAGAGGTTGACAACATAAGAAATGTACAAAAGCTAACTTTATCCAGCCGCTTTTGAAGCTGGGATCTAGCCCTTCCAACTTCAGAGAGGGATCTCTCTATATAATTTAGCTATGTTTCCAATTTTAAATATTAGGCTAGGTAAAGAAATAGGTCGGTTTTGCAGTCAAAGTGTTTTTTATTTTGGTTGAGACACTCTACACATCCATTGGGATATGGGGTCTGTGTTTTAATAAAATATGAAATCCGAACCAGAAACGTAAAGGAAAACTTTCACAGGGCGAGATAATATAATCACTGGATTCTTTAATAGCATAAATGATGAATAGCGGAAAAGGTGAGAAAGATAATTTCAACAAAGAAGTAGTTAAAAATTTCTTTATTGAAAACACCAGAAGATAAAACACTAGGATCTTTCGAGTCAGAAACAGGGTATACGAGATAAATCATGCAACATTCATTACTCTTAAAGATTAGATTTCAGAAAATAGTATGATAACAAAGAGAGAATAAAATTCAACTTAGAGAGAAAAACATCACCAGTGAATACACGCAAGAATCCTGTAAAAGTGCCTCCTTTTTATTAATGGAAGATCTCTTAAAAAATATTACAGTCTGATAGCGTCAGGGTGTGAAGATCAACAACCCTCAATACTTCGAAATATGAAGTAATTATAACTCAAATTACAAACGTTCTTGTCATTAATGACCAGGACGTGCTAAATCTATTTTTAGCCTAAATAACTTAACAAATTTCCTAAATCTAGGAACTGCTTGCTGATGTGGTGTAACTGCATGCTGATTTCTGAGTGGGCTGTTGATGAAGCCTCTGCACAACCTCATCTGACTGGAAAAATGACTGGACTGGGACAGCTCATCTTCTACTTGATCATATCACAGAGTTCCTCCCATCGAAGATGACTGGGCACGTTGACTTTGAGCAGCCTTTGATACACTTCGTCCATTTCTGTGTACTTGGTGAAGGTAGGCTTGGTGAGGAAGATGTATCGAATCTCGTGTTGGATATTGATGTCCCACTGAAGAGCGTCTAGAAACGCCTTGCCGGTGATGCTCCCTTGAATTCCTGCAAACTTTGAGCTGTCCTTGGCCACATCGGCCAATCTCTTCTTGTAGTCTGGGAGTGTCATCAATTTATCATTGATTACCTTCAGACCAGGCAGACCTTTCTTCTGTAGAGCCTCAATATTACTGAAGAACCTTTGTACCCCTAGGTCCATGGCCTGAACCTTTTCTTTCAGCTGAAGCATTAATCCTCTCTTGGTCAAAACTCTTTTGACCTCAAGGTTGGTCTCTGTTCTATCTTCAATTTTCAACTCTTCCCTGGTCTTAGAATTGAGGAACTTGATGATCTCGTTCGCTTGTGTTGGCATGTCTCCCAATTCTACTATGATCTTCTCGATGGCCTGTTTGCTTCTCTGTACAAATTCATTCTACTCAAACATGATCTGGATCATGGGCCATATCTCCTTCATGTACTTAGTGATGTATGTCCATACACTCTCTTTAACCTTGGCCAAAGTCTTTCCTGCCACTGTTTGCTTCCAGAGTTGTTGTAGCTCCTCCTTGAGCTGCTTTGTCACCTGCTTTTCCTTGGAGAGTCTAGTCTGGAAGGAATATTTTAGTTCCTACAGGTTCTCAATCTCCTTTTTTAGCCTGCTGATCTCTGTTTCCTGCAGGTTCATCTTTTCCATAGACTTAGCCAGGTCGACTGTCTTCTCCTGGTATGTCAATGGAGTCGCGGATGGGACTTTTGTCACTGATGTTGTGCTCACTCCTGAAATTGGAATAACACTCAATGGAATGACTTCATTGACGTTAGTTGCTCTTTCTCTTTTAACAGCTTCTCCATCTCAGCTTCCATCTCCTTAAGTTGTGTGTTCTTCTCCATGAGCAGCTTGAGCATTTCATCCTTCTCTCATTCTTTCTCTGCTATCTCCTTCGCCTGTGAATCCTCTATGGGTGGGAGATTCAGTTGTTTCCTCAAGGAGGCTATGTCAGCATTCTTATTCTTTATCATTTCCTTAGCTGCTTTCACATTTGAAGGATCGTAACCGATATTGAGGACCAGCTCCTCCAAATTTTTGATCCTATTGTCCTTTGCAAAGGACGATATCTTCTCCAACTTGAGTTGTGTTTGAACATTGTTTAGGGACACCTGCAATTAGGATGCAAAAGTGGAAGCATGCACCAACATATAGAAAACCATTTCCCCTGTCTGCTTGTGCAGATCCATCTGGTCGGTCGGATGCACGTCCTTCGTCGTGAATTCGAAGGTGGCCCTTTTATAGTCAGTAATCACCTTGGGATCTGGTACCTGTGCCTGGATGAATTCCATATGCATTATGCCCTTCTCGGTGTCGAATGCAGATAAAAACCTATGTTGTCCAGTTGATGTCTTCTTCCAGAACTGGGTGCAAGTACTGTTGGTCAAGGTCTGGTTCCTTTTCTTGATCAGTTCACATTTTTCAAAAATGCTCAACTTGGGTCCCACCTTGCCTGGCTGAGTGTTCAATGGGGAGTCTGTGGATTTCTTCGGCAATGTTGGGGTAATGACCTTATGGAGGCTGGAGCCGAAGGGTGGGATACCAACTTTGGTCACTATAGTAGACGGGGCTTCTTTTTCCTAGTTGGGCCAGGAACTGCAACAGTCTTGGGCCTCTTGGTATGCAACTGGAATTCTTTAGAAGATACCTCAGTGACAGGCGGAGATAATTCTTGCCTGGGCCTCTTCTCTTTCGGGAGCTGTGGCGTGGTCGTTTGTGACACAGTGGCTGGGGGATCCTGTTGTTCTACTTTGATCAATGTGTTAGGCTCCGAGGCTATTTGATTTGCGAACTTCTCAACTTCAGGCCTGGACACATGAACATATGGGATGTTTTTGTTCTTCACCCTCATCTCTGAGATGATCCCACATGGATCATAATGCCATGGGAAGCTCATGAAGAATTTCATTTCTCTTAGCATCCTGTCTGCTTCTTCCCCAGTGCCACGATTGTTGCAGATGAAGGAGCCAATCTGCCCCTTGATTCTAAGCTACTACTTTTTCTTCAATGATACAAAATGGATATCATCTGAATTTATAATCTGCCTTATATATTCCAACGCGAAAATTCTGACAGGCAGGTACTTGGGAAACTTATACGATTCCAACTCGCACGCATATACTTTGATCTTAGTATAATTTTGATACAAGTACCAATCCCTGGTCTTTGTGTTGTCCGAGAGATGCAGGATCCTTTGAAATTCATTGTTTATCCGAGGCTCGAGCCTGCCACCTAACATACTTACCACAGGGTGGTAGAATTGGTCGATGAACTCCTTGAAACTGAAATCAGTGGAGTTGTGCTTGAGCAAGCAGGTCCATGTTGTGACTGCCTGAGGTCTACCATCTCCATCCATCTTCTACATGGAAAAGATAAATTTATCTTCCTGGAAGAAGACGAACAAGTATTCCAGTATCGATGAATATTTGAACATGCCTTCCGTGTCGAAATTCATGAACTGTTCATGAATATTGTCTGCCAAGAATGTAATGAAGTCAAACTGGGTGGTGGGATTTTCATCGGTGGAGAAAATGGATAGAAAACCTAGAATGGTTTCATCTACCCACTGATCAGAATAGTATCCTAACAAAGCACAAAGGGATGAGATGACCTGGTTCCCTTTAGTTGAGAACATGGAAGATGGATAAGGAGGATTTGTGGAGGGAAATTGAGTGGATGGGGGAAGGAAAAGCTCAAATATTTGAGCTCTTTGGGGGAATGTCATTTTCTGGTATAATTCTGTAAGAATTTCCAGGTTGAAGGGTGACGCAGAGTCGACTCGGGGAATTTGCATCATCTGGTCTATGGATTTGGGTGTGATGAGGAAAAGAATCTCTTCGGATGAGGAGATGACGGCTCTTTTCTCAAGGATATAGTGGGCTTGACACTTGAGAGCGAACTCGGGAAAATGGTGGATCTGAGGGAAGAGGTAGAGGGGTAAATTGGACTCCCAGAGTCCAATTTCATCACTCTGGTCCAGGAAAACTTCCCTGAGCCACAACTGAAGGTCTGAGAAATCAAAATCGCATTTTGTATTGGCAATTAATCGGTCTTTTTCGATAAGTGGGATCCTGTCCAGGTCGACAGGAGGTGGGAGAAATGGATTCTCCTCTCCTTCTGCTTGTTTGGACTTTGGCGCCATTTCTGCAACAGTACCTGCAATAAAACACAATGTTAGTGGGGGCGACTCATTGTGGATGAGGGAAACTGATTGTAATGGAGGAGTAAATGGTGTAAAAACTCTGGTGCGATGGGTGAATGGCGAAAGGAAGGAGAATAATGGTAGTTTTAAGTAAACGGGGGTTGGTTGGGTGTGGTAGATAGGTCAGTTGGATAACGGATAGGTTATCCAGTAATAAATGGCCAAAGGATCATTTTGAGGGTGAGATGGCGGGTGACGGTGGCTGAAGGATATGGATGGGTGATGTGGCGGCTATCGTTTGGAGGCAAAAGTCATAGTAAGGGGATTTCCATGAGTGAAAGAGGGGGAAGGGCTGACAACAGTTATGGGACATGACCATTTTGGGAAAGGTGGACGGTGACGTCCAGAGATGATGACAGTAGGTCAGATAGCAGGAGATGATGGGACTCGGGACCGGTAGATTGATGTGACATATAGGCAGGGGCCTACCATAGGAAAGATTCCATTCCAGACCCCACCCCTCAGTTAAAAGTAGATCAGTCGGGGGGGTCCGAAAAACAATTTGAGCCATTGATCTGAGCGCTTGTTTCCTGGCCGCAAATCTTTGCGCGCCTTTTATCACTCATTACGGACCCCCCCCCCCTTCCATTAAAGGCAGAACGGACGGGGGGGTCCGGAATCCAATATTGATCATCGATCTGCGCACTCGATCATGGGCCATCCAGATGCGCGCAAGTCTTATCAGTGATTTTGGAGCACCCCCCCGCCCCCCTCCGTTAAAGGTAGAACGGTTGGGGGGGGTCCGGAAAGATCTGTCCATCGTAGATCTGGGCGCCACAATCAGGACCATTGATATGTGCAAGGGGCATAAGTGGGGAGCGGAAAACACATGCGTCGGGGAAAAACTTAGGATAAATGCTTTTTGTGGGTTTTTCCAAGGTTTTTCAAGTAGACACCACCAAGGGGTTAGGAAAACGACCCTTTAAGTATCTGAAACATGGTGCAACACTTACATCAAACCGGTTCTTACTGGAATGAAGCAATAAAGCAACTAGCCTATATTATAACCTAGCTTCCTATGGCAATTAACCCAGATTAGACTGTTGGGTTAAGAAATTACTCTACCCTGGGGCTATCTGACCAGGATTAGACAGTCTCGCTAGATTTATTCACTAATCTAACCTAGACAATTTGGCTAAGATTAAACTATTTAGCCAAACTCATTCACTACCCTATCAACATCAATTTAAAAAGAACTTGGCCATGCTTGAAAGGTATGGACCAAGTTACTATTATTGCATGGGGCTTTTATTGAAATTCTTTTATGCCCTCTTTTTTTTCTTTCTTTATTTTTCTTTTCTTTTCTTTCTTTTTCTTTTCTTTTTCTTTTTCTTTTCTTTTATTTTTCAAATTATTTGCAGGATGAAAAATCATTTGTCAACAAAAACACTAGAGACAGATAATATCCAAGTAACCAGTTGATCCTATAACTTATAGGGTGATAACAGCGGCTCCACCTGGGGATGGTACTTGCCCTATGAAGTGCCAAGAATCCTGGTTCTTTCCATTCTGAAAACTTCTGCCTAGTACCCTTCATTGATTGATTGGCTTTATTCTCAAAAATTGGAAAAACAGTGGTCAGCAGCTTAGGGCCTTCTCTTCGGGCTTCAACCAACTGACTAATGTTCTTCACTCAGAAAATGCAGGCGAAAAATGAAAATAAAAATGGTATGTACAATGGAGAGTGAAAACTTGAGTCTCTACTGAGGTGGAACATAATGTTTCAACAGTCTTCCATTTACGGGTCCTCCTGGCAGATCTGTCCCATCAGCATTGTTTAACAAGAAAGCATTGTTTCCCCTGAAAGCTTGGATCATGTATGGTCCTCTCCACAGACTGTCAAATTTTCCATGCTTTCCTTTGTCTTCATTTCTAGCGTCCCATCTCAGCACCAAATCTCCTAGCTCAAAATCATCTTCCTTGGTCCTTTTGTCAAAAATCTTCTTGATGCTCTCTTGGATTACCTGAGTCTTATTGAAAACTTCTTCCCTAGACTGTTGTAAATGGATCATCTGGTTGATCCTTCTCTATGAGTCATTTGGCTCGGCTTGTACATATTGAAGAAAATTCATGACAGGGACTCCTAAAGAAGTGGGGAAAACTGCTTCTGTGCCATAGACCAGTTGATATGGTGACATACTGATTGACCTTTTGGTGGTCAGTTTGTCAGCCCATAATGCGAACACCAACTTGTTGTGCCACAATTTCTTGTTTTCCTGCAACGTTTTCTTGATGATATTCACCAAGGTTTTGTTTGAAGATTTCGCCAGCCCATTCCCCTGAGGGTAGTAAGTTGTGGAATGTCCCAAACCAATGTGATACTGGTTGCATAAATCTATGAGTTTCTTCGACCGGAAAGCAGCTCCATTATTAGTTATAATCTTTCTAGGACATCCAAAGCGAGACAAGATATTATTTTCAAGGAATTTGATAATAACAGAGTCAGTGGCTTACCTGCTTGGTACTGATTCGATCCATTTGGTAAAATAATCGGTGGCAATGAGAATCCACCTGTGCTGGCCTGAAGAAGGGGGGTGTATTTATCCAATGAAGTCCAGTCCCCATTGCTAGAAAGGGGATTCATCTGAGATCAGTTTAAAAGGTAGAGGGAGGAGTTTCCTTTTGCCTTCAAACAACTGACATTGATGACATGCAGTCACTTTACGATGTACATTGGCGAATAGGGTGGGCCAATAGAATCCAGCTCTGAGTATTTTGTTGGCTATGACCTTCCAGTTCAGATGGCCACCACATTCTCCTGCATGAAATTCTTGTAACACTTTGTCAGCTTCATCTTTCAATAAACAATTTAATAGAATGCCTCCAGGATCTTTCCAATACAAATTGCCTTCTAGAACATAGAATTTTAAGGCTTTCAACTTTAAAAATCTAGCTTTAGTCTTAGTCAAACTAGGGGGAGCTTGTAAATTTTTCAAAACGAATATAAGGTCTGCATACCATGGACAGTTGAGAAATACCTCTCTCATGCTTGGAGTCGCCATCTCACCTTGTTCATCTACTGTAGGTAAAAAATTAATGTCAAGAGCATGGAAATTTGATTCAACCATTAATTTTGGTAGGCCTTGACCCTTGATTAGTTTTGTAGGCTTAATCTCTATATCGTATTCTAAAATGACAACAATCCATTTTCCCCTTCTTCCATCCGGATTGTCCTGTGTCAAAATGTCTTTTACTACCGCATTCAGAACATAAGCTATGTTGTGGGAATGGAGAATGTAGACTCTAAAGTATTTTATGGCTTTTACCAAGGCAAAATCTTATTTCTCCATTATCTTGTAATTCAGAGAAGCATCTCTTAATGCTTTACTAAATAAATCTATGGGTTGTTCATACCCTTCACTGTTCTTTTGCAGTAACACCGCTGCTATAGTATGTTCGGAAGCGAAAGAGAAAATATATAAATCCTTAGTAAAATCAGGATTGATCAAGACAGGGGCCTCTGTGAGTGCTCGTTTGACTTGTTCGAAAGATTGTCTAGACTCAACGTCCCATTTTATTTTTACATCCTTTTTTAGCATATTTGTAATGTTTCTGAGGAGTTCTGCTAGATTGGGAATGAATCTTCGTAGAAAGTTTATTCTCCCGATAAAAGACTGTAATTCTTTAAGGTTTCTTGGGTGTTCTAATTTTTGTATGGCCTCGATTCTGCTAGGGTCTATTTTGATTTCATCCTTGGAGATGATGTGTCCTAGCAATTTTCCTTCCTCTAGCCCGAAAAGGCTTTTATTAGGATTTAAAGAAATCCCAAACCTTCTACATTTCTCGAAGACTCATCTGAGGTGTCGCAGGTGTTCGTCATTAGATTGGGAAAACACGGTTACATCATCCAAATAGACGACAATAAACTTACATGATTCTTCCACAAAGGCAATATCCATCGCTCTCTGGAAAGTGGCTCCAGCGTTCATCAAACCAAAAGGCATTTTCACATACATGAAAGTGACCCATGGCGTAGTGAAAGAGGTTTTGTCTTGGTCATCTGGGTGGACGACGACCTGATTGTAACCCGAGAAACCGTCCAGCAAAGATATTCGACTGGATCCGACTACCCTTTGAAGGATGTGGTCCATTTTTGGCAAGGGGTAATTATCCTTCAGGGAGACCTTATTCAGATTTCGGAAATCTATGCAAAGTCTAATTTCCCCAGATTTCTTTCGTGTAGGGACCAAATTAGAGACCCATTTGGAAAAAAACAACGAGACTATGATTTTGGAATCGTACATTTTTTTGATTTCCTTTTCTATCAGAGGGAGCAACTTGGGATTTATCCTCCTAAGTTTTTGTCTGAATAGTTTTTGGTCTTCTTTTATTGGAATCCTGTGTTGTATGATGCTGGTATCACAAGCTTTCAAATCCTTATAACCCCAGGCAAAGACATCCGAATATTCTTTGAATAGCTCATTGTATTTGAGTTTTTTCTTAGGAGGTAATGATTTAGACAATTTGACTATCCTGGGTTTCTCTTCGGTCCCTATATTACAGTCTTCTACCTCTTGTCCATTACCTTCAATTTTTGGTTTTTTGTCTACGTCGTTAAAATCAAACAAGTCCTCTAAAGGAACTGGACCTCTAGGCAAAACATTGCTTTTAAAATGTAAAACATCGGCCTCCATCTCATCATCGCCTAATTCTCCTGAATCTATGCTATTTACACTATCAATTTCAAAATCAGATCTATTTACATTTTCATCTTCGTTTTCTAAATCTATATTTGTACATTCAAAATAGTTTTTACACTGCAGAAAGTCTTCGATTTGATCATCATTACCAAACACTTGCCAATACCTGATATTGTCGGGAACAGTTGGTCTGCATTTTACCTCCACCATGTACGGGTGAGTCAAGCTGAAAGGAATCTTACACGTGGCTGCTGACATAGCCAATTCGTCCGCCAAAATGTTTTGTCCCCTCGGCATTACCTGCAAGTCAAATTCAGTGAAACATCTAAGGGGATCAAGAACAACATTCCTATAAGCTCTAAGACGTGGGTGTTTCACAGTGTACTCACCTTTGATTTGATTTATTATCAACTCAGAATCACCTCTTACCATAATCTATTTAGCACCAACTCTTTTCAAAAGCTTTAGACTGAGCATCAAGGCTTCATACTCGGCAATATTGTTAGTGCATTGGAAATTTAATTTGTAAGAATGGTTTTCTGAATACTTGTTTCTGTGATTATGCAGCCAGACTCTTGCTCCAGCTCCTTCTTTGCTTACTGATCAGTCAAAATCCATGCTCCAGAAATCTGCGGGTAACTCTCCAGTTATCATGTTTTTCATTCTTGCTACCTCAATGATTTCTTGGCCTTCCTCTTGACTAGATGTATCTTTTGCTAGTTGAGTGTCTTGCTCTCCCGTGTCACCATCATTGTACAAGATAAAAGAATCCAGGTCGGAATGCACGGATTAAAGAGGATAGTTGTGTGGATTTTCTTGGCTACTGACCATATACTTCATCAATGTTTCTCTGTATAGCCTTCTTTGTTGCCCGAAAACTGGGATAGTGGCATAAGACATATCTAGTTGCAGGGTACCTCTCAACTTATCCCCCCAAGACTAGGAAAGAAACATTCCATACTTCGAATGGATGTCTGCAACTACCACGCCCATGACCATTCTCTTTGCAGGAATCTGAACCAGGGTGATACATAGGTCCTTAATCAAACCAATACATCTAACTTTACTGGAGTCGAATGAGTGTAAATCCTTGTAAGGTCTGGTGACCTCCAGTCCCAGTTTCTCCATCACTGCTTTAGGCATCAGATTATGGGAAGCACCCGAATCCAGCATAGCGTTATGCAAGATCAGGTCATGTATGTTTATACTGATGTAAAAAGGAGAGACATCACCATTATCGTCTCGGCCATCTACTTCAGGTCTGAACAGGAGTTCGGGTTGATCATCAGTAAGGTTCACAGTATCTGAATGATTTGTTGATCCAATGGTTAAGGCCTTCGTGCCTATGTCAGGTTCAATGGTTAGTGCTTTAATCACCTGTGAGCGATAAACGTCTTTGGTCATCAACTCATAAAGTGGGATGGGAATTTTTACTTTGGCCAATTCCCCCTCAAGGCTGAAAGGTGTAGGAGCTCTGCCTTGGCTCATCAATTCTGGTTTGTCCACCAAACTCTTCTGGCCAGAAGTACTTGGTGGATTAATAGGTGAAACCTCAGGCTATGACGATCTTTTCAGAATACTAAGGTTTTTATTTGCAGGAACTTCGGCGGTACTCTTCTCAGGAATCTTCTCGGCAGATGGCTCAGAGGCCTTCTTGGTTTTGACTATCTTCTTCGTTTCAATCGTCTTTTTTGGGGAACTCCCTTCTGTCTTTTTACTCCGCAGATTATACTGTCGGTGTACCTCCAAAATGGAATTTTCGAATGCCTGGTGTTCTGCATCTTCAGCTTCTTCACTTACTTTTGTTTGATTGAGAAGAAAAAGTTCTTTCTCTACTTGGGTAAGGAAGATGGCTTCGTTATCGTGAATTCCCATGAGATTTATGTGAGTATCCTCCAATTCCTCGATCACTTCCTCTCCTTCATCAGCATAATTTTCTTGTAGGGGAGGTCTAATCTGCTGATCCAGACCTCTCTGCTCTCTTTGATCTCTAGGATCTCTCTGTCTGATTTGAGGAGGGTTTCTCCTAAAGTTAGGGTTTCGAACCTGAGGAGCTGGTGGGTTTTCTCTTGGAGGATTTCTGTCTGACACAATAAGTCTTTCCATCATTCTTTCCATTGCTCTGGCCAACGAATCCAATTTGGAATTTGAGGTCGACGTGGAAGGTTCTTCTTTAATTGTGACTCTCCTTTCTGACCGTTGTCGTACCCTTTTTGCCAACAAATTGGCCTCTACACTTATTGCACTTTTCTGCTTGTCTTCCAGGGTGGTAGAATTTCTTTCCCTTAGTTGGTATGACATGTCAGTGTCAAAACCATCAGGGAATTTTATCAATGCCAAACCCTGTGGAGGTTTGATTTTAGTTGGGATTGCATTGTACAGGTTATTGAAACGAGTGTAGTAATCTTGCATTGTCTCACCTTGATTTCTTCTGATATTTTTGTATTCTGACAAAATTTGGAGACGGTTTTTCTTTACCTCCCATCTGTCTAGAAAACTCCTTTGGAATGCGGTAAGGTCAAGGAATGAGGTGGCACGCAACCCTTTATACCATTTTTTAACGTCACCTGTCAAACTTTGAGCAAACAATCTCATTTGAGCGCCAGCCTCATCTACTTCAGTCAGATCATAATAATCATTCATTTTATCTACGTGTTGTTGTGCGCTCAAAGGTCCTGTTGCATCGAACTGTGGAAGTCTTGTTTGATAGTCTTGGGGCATGGCATGAAGAGGCGCAACCAACACCAAGGGACCATATCGAGCTACCATGATGTGTGAAGGAGGTGGGATAACAGGCTGGATGATCGGTGAGGTAGTGACTGAAGACGAGGACGAGGAGGGACTGGATAGCACTGCGGGAGTGATTTGCAGTTTAGTAGTGGGAGACAAAACTTCAGGGGTTTGAGGTTGTAAAATGCTTGGGTCAAAAATTATTCCAGTCATGAAACTATCAGACCGTGTTCTAATCAGGCTTTGTTGGGAAAAGGTGTCAAAGTCAGGGTTTTGAAAGGTAATGGGTTCCCCTAAAAAGGAAAGGGAATTATGCAAGGGATTATGACTCACTGAGCTTTCATCCATGGTCTTTTTCCTGAGCAACTGTTCTGGGTTATCTGTCACTATCGCAGGTTCTGGATCTAGATGAGATCGAGTATAAAATTTCTTAGGAGCCAGATTTCTTTTTAATTTTTTATATATATACTTTTTAGTTTTATGAGTCCGGAAATAATATGTACAAAGTTTAATCAACCTCTAAACATTACTTTCTTCTCAAATTTGCAATATTCCAGGGAAAAACTTTCTTTTTAGGGAAAAGAAAACGTTAAATTATAAAGTTTTAGTTCTTTCCCAGTATGGTCACCACTATGTTAGCACTCTGTAAATTTCCTAGAGGTTGACAACAGAAGAAATCTACAAAAGGTAACTTTATCCAACCGCTTTTGAAACTGGGATCTAGCCCTTCCAACTTCAGAGAGGGATCTCTCTATATAATGTAGCTATGTTTCCAATTTTAAATATTAGGCTAGGTAAAGAAATAGGTCGGTTTTGCAGTCAAAGTGTTTTTGAATTTGGTTGAGACAGTCTACACATACATTGGGCTATGGGGTCTATGTTTTAATAAAATATGAAATCCGAACCAGAAACGTAAAGGAAAACTTTCACAAGGCGAGATAATATAATCACTGGATTATTTAATAGCATAAATGATGAATAGCGGAAAAGGTGAGAAAGATAATTTCAACAAAGAAGCAGTTAAGAATTTCTTTATTGAAAACACCAGAAGATAAAACACTAGGATCTTTCAAGTCAGAAACAGGGTATACGAGATAAATCCTGCAACATTCGTTACTCTTAAAGATTAGATTTCAGAAAACAATATGATAACAAAGTGAGAATAACATTCAACTTAGAGAGAAAAACATCACCAGTGAATACACGCAAGAATCCTGTAAAAGTGCCTCCTTTTTATTAATGGGAGATCTCTTCAAAAATATTACAGTCTGATAGCGTCAGGGTGTGAAGATCAACAACCCTCAATACTTCGAAAGATGAAGTATTTATAACTCAAATTACAATTGTTCCTGTCATTAATGACCAAGATGTACGAAATCTATTTTTAGCCTAAATAACTTAACAAATTTCCTAAATCTAGGAACTGCTTGCTGATGTAGTGTAACTGCACGCTGATTTCTGGGTGGGTCGTTGATGAAGCCTCTGCATGACCTCATCTGACTGGACAAATGACTGGACTAGGATAGCTCATCTGCTACTCGATCAGATCATAGACTTCCTCCCATCGGAGATGACTGGGCACGTTGACTTTGAGTAGCCTTCAATACACTTCGTCCATTTTTGTGTACTTCGCGAAGGTAGGCTTGGTGAGGAAGATGTATCGAATATCATGTTGGATACTGATGTCAGACTGAAGAGCACCTAGAAATTCTTTGTCGATGATGCTCCCTTGAATGCCTGCAAACTTTGAGTTGTCCTTGGCCACATCAGCCAATTTCTTCTTGTAGTCTGGGAGTGTCATCAATTTATCATTGATTACCTTCAGACCAGACAGACCTTTCTTCTGTAGAGCCTCAATCTTAATGAAGAACCTTTGTACCCCTAGGTCCATGGCCTGAACCTTTTCTTCCAGCTGAAGCATTAATCCTCTCTTCATCAAAAATCTTTTGACCTCAAGGATGGTCTCTGTTCTGTCTTCAATTTTCAGCTCTTCCAGCTCTTCCCTAGTCTTAGAATTGAGGAACTTGATGATCTCGTTTGCCTGTGTTGGCATGTCTCCCAATTCTACTCTGATCTTCTCGATGGCTTGTTTTCTTCTCTGTACCAATTCATTCTTCTCAAACATGATCTGGATCATGGGCCATATCTCGTTCATGGACTTAGTGATGTTTGTCCATACACTCTCTTTGACCTCGGCCAAAGTCTTTCTTGCCACTATTTTCTTCTGGAGCTGCTATAGCTTCTGCTTGAGCTGCTCTGTCACCTGCTTTTCCTTGGAGAGGCTGGTATGGAAGGAAGATTTGAGTTCCTGCAGGTTCTCAATCTCCTTTTTTAGCTTGTTGATCTCTGTTTCCTGTAGGTTCATATTTTCCATAGACTTAGCTAGGTCGGTTGTCTTCTCCTGGGATGTCAATGGAGTCGCGGATGGGACTTTTTTCACTGATGTTGTGCTCACTTTTGAAATTGGAATAGCACTCAATGGAATGACTTCCATTGGCTTCAGTTTCTCTTTCTCTTTTAACATCTTCTCCATCTTAGCTTCCATCTCCTTAAGTTGTGCATTCTACTCCATGAGAATCTTGAGCATTTCATCCTTATCTCCTTCTTTCTCTGCTATCTCCTTCTCCTGCGAATCCTCTGTGGGCGGGAGCTTCAGTTGTTTCCTCAAGGAGGCTATGTCAGCATTCTTCCTCTTTATCATTTCCTCAGTTTCTTCCACATTTGAAGGATCGTAACCGATCTTGAGGACCAGCTCCTCCAAAGTTTTGATCCTATTGTCCTTTGCAAAGGACGATATCTTCTCCAACTTGAGTTGTGTTTGATTATTGTTCAGAGACACCTACAATTTGGATGCAGAAGTGGAAGCATGCACCAACGTATAGAAAACCATTTCCCCTGTCTACTTGTGCAGATCCATCTGGTCGGCCAGATGCACGTCCTTCATCTGGAATTCGAAGGTGGCCCTTTTATAGTCAGTAATCACCTTGGGATCTGGTACCTGTGCCTGGAGGAATGCCATATGAATTCTTACCTTCTCGGTGTCGAATGCAGATAGTAACCTATGTTGCACAGTCGATGTCTACTTCCAGAACTGGGCGCAAGTATTGTTGGTCAAGGTTTGGTTCCTTTTCTTTATCAGCTCATATTTTTCAAAAATGCTCAACTTGGGTCCCACCTTGCCTGGCTGAGTGTTCAATGGGGAGTCTGTGTATTTCTTCGGCAATGCTGGGGTAATGAACTTATGGAGGTTTGAGTCGAAGGGTGGGATACCAACTTTGGTCACTGTAGTAGACAAAGCTTCTTTTTCCCCGGTCGGGCTAGGAACTGCAACAGTCTTGGGCCTCTTGGTATGCATCTGGAATTCTTCGAAAGATACCTCGGTGATAGGTGGAGATAAGTCTTGCCTGGGCCTCTTCTCTTTCAGGACCTGTGGCATGGTCGTTTGTGACAAAGTGGTCGGGGGATCTTGTTGTTCTACTTCGATCAATGTGTTAGGCTCCTAGGCTGTCTGATTTGCAAACTTCTCAACTTCAGGCTTGGACAAATGAACATATGGGATGTTTTTGTTCTTCACCCTCATCTCTAAGATGATCCCACATGGATCATAATGCCATGGGAAGCTCATGAATAATTTCATTTCTCTCAGCATCCTGTTTGCTTCTTCCCCAGCGCCACGATTGTTGCAGATGAAGGAGCCAATATGCCCCTTGATTCTAAGCTGCTGCTTTTTCTTCAATGATACAAAATGGATATCATCTGAATTTATAATCTGCCTTATATATTCCAACGCAAAAATTCTAACAAGAAGGTACTTGGGCAGCTTATACGGTGCCAACTCGCACCCGTATACTCTGATCTCGGTATAAGTTTGATACAAGTACCAATCGTCGGTCTTTGTGTTGTCCGAGAGGTGCAGGATCCTCTGAACTTCATCATTTATTCGAGTCTCGGGCCTGCTGCCTAACATACTTACCACAGGGTGGTAGAATTGGTCGATGAACTCATTGAAACTGAAATCAGTGGAGTTATGCTTGAGCAAGGAGGTCCATGCTGTGACTGCCTGAGGTCTACCATCTCCATCCATCTTCTACATGGAAAAGCTAAATATATCTTCCTAGAAGAAGATGAACAAGTATGCCAGTATCGATGAATATCTGAACATGCCTTCCGTGTCGAAATTCACAAACTGTTTGTACTAAATTCAAACTGGGTGGTGGGATTTTCAACAGTAGAGAAAATGGATAGAAAACCCAGAATGGGTTCATCTACCCACTGATCAGAATAGTATCCTAACAAAGCACAAAGGGATGAGATGACCTGGTTCCCTTTAGTCGAGAACATGGAAGATGGATAAGGAGGATTTTTGGAGGGAAATTGAGCGGATGGGGGAAGGAAAAGCTCAAATATTTGAGCTCTTTGGGGGAATGTCATTTTCTGGTATAATTCTGTAAGAATTTCCAGGTTGAAGGGTGACGCGGAGTCGACTCGGGGAATTTGCATCATCTGGTCTATGGATTCGGGCGTGATGAGGAAAAGAATATCTCCGGACGAGGAGATGACGGCTCTTTGCTCGGGGATATATTGGGCTTGACACTTGAGAGAGAACTCGGTAAAATGGTGGATCTGAGGGAAGAGGTAGAGGGGTAAATTGGACTCCCAGAGTCCAATTTCATCACTCTGGTCCAGGAAAACTTCCCTGAGCCATGACTGAAGGTCTGAGAAATAAAAATCGCATTTTGTATTGGCGATTAATCGGTCTCTATCGACCAGTGGGATCCTGTCTAGGTCAACAGGAGGCGGGAGAAACAGATTCTCCTCTCCTTCTGCCTGTTTGGACTTTGGTGGCATTTCTGCAACAGTACCTGCAATAAAACACAACGTTAGTGGGGGAGATTGACTGTGGATGAGGGAAACTGATTGTAACGGAGGAGTAAACGGTGTAAAAACTCTAATGTGATGGGTGAATGGCGAAAGGAGGAAGAATAATGGTAGTTTTAAGTAAACGGGGGTCAGTTAGGTGTAGAAGACAGGTCAGCTGGATAACGAATAGGTTATCCAATAATAAATGGCCAACAGATCATTTTGAGGGTGATATGGAGGGTGACGGTGGCTGAAGGATATAGACGGGTGACGTGGAGGCTATCGATTGGAGGTAAAAGTCATAGTAAGGGGCTTTCCATGAGCGAATGGGGGGGAAGGACTGACAGCAGTTATGGGACATGACCATTTTGGGAAAGTTGGACGGTGACGTCCAGAGATGACGATGGTAGGTCAGATAGCAGGAGATAATGGGACTCGGGACCGGTAGATTGATGCCAGGTATAGGCAAGGGCTCGCCATAGGAAAGATTCCATTCCAGACCCCCCCCCCCCTCAGTTAAAAGAAGATCAGTCGGGGGGGTCCAAAAAACAATTTGAGCCATTGATATGAATGCTTGTTTCCTGGTCGCAGATCTTTGTGTGCATTTTATCACTCATTCCGGACCCCCCCCCCCCTTCCATTAAAGGTAGAATGGATGGGGGGGTCTAGAATTCAATATTGATTGTCGATATGCGCACTCGATCATGGGCCATCCTGTTGTGGGGTATTCTACCCTACGGACTAATAATCTAGGGCTCTAAACTAATACGCAGAAAATGACCCTTAAGATTTAACTTTTAACCTTCTACCCAAAATCTCAACCCCTTTTCGAGCAAACAATGGAAGAATCGACTCACCTTTTTAACGATGCTTGAAGTAGATCCTCCGTTGAGCCTTCTATTTCCTTGTTGCTGCTGCCCCTTCTACAAAGCTTCCTGCAATCAAGATAAGACTACACATGCATGCTACTGATAATGAGTTCTGAGACTAGCCACCGTTCCTCGATCCTGATCCTGGGCTCCTCCTCTTCTTTTGTCCTCCAACTGCTGCAACATGAAGTTCTCCTGAAGCTTAAGGCAAAGCTAAAGGGTGTGGACAATAATAGGCTTGGAAATTTTGGCAGAGTTTCTTTGCTATCCTTTTTCTCTTTTGATTAGTACCCCTACCCCTCCTTTTATAGGCTAGGAAGAGCTAGGGTTTTAGGAGAACTCTCGGCCATGCATGGCAGAGAGTTTCAGTTAACTGACAAAAAGCCTCGTGTCTCAGCGGAAACTTCCCTGATTTTTTGCTTTGTTAGGTACTCGCGGGCTGTTTTGGGCTAGCCCGCGGATACCCGCATGCAGTAAAAGGACAACAAGCGGTTGCCCGCGCCCAGTGAGAAGTTAGGGCGCGGGTTGCTTGTTTTAAGTGGTTTTTTGAGGAATTACTCAGCATGGCTTTGGCCAGGAAGAGGCATGAGTTGGCCTGATGCCAGGTAAACCTGTATGGTGCATTTTAGGGTTATAACAGACAGAATTGGCGACTCTTAAGATTTAACTTTTAACCTTCTACCCAAAATCTCAACCCCTTTTCGAGCAAACAATGGAATAATCGACTCACCTTTTTAACGATGCTTGAAGTAGATCCTCCGTTGAGCCTTCTATTTCCTTCCTGCTGCTGCCCCTTCTACAAAGCTTCCCGCAATCAAGATAAGACTACACATGCATGCTACTGATAATGAGTTCTGAGACTGGCCACCGTTCCTCGATCCTGATCCTGGGCTCCTCCTCTTCTTTTGTCCTCCAACTGCTGCAACATGAAGTTCTCCTGAAGCTTAAGGCAAAGCTAAAGGGTGTGGACAATAATAGGCTTGGCAATT
>ML812656.1:265723-280990 GCA_009831015.1 Picea engelmannii
TTTCTTCTCACAAATACCAGTTCAAGGATATATGTGTCAAACTTTTGGTACCACATCCTAGGTGATTGATTTAGACCATATAGTGACTTCTTTATATTACATACCATGTCTTTCTTTCCCTTCACTACGAATCCTTCTGGTTTCTTCGTGTATATTTCTTCTTCTAGATCCCAATGTAGGAATTTTGTCTTCACATCCATCTATTCTACTTCAAAATCAAAAGAAACAACAATAGATAAAAGAACTATAATAGAAGTTAAATTTGCAATGGGAGAAAAAATTTCACCAAATTAAATTCCCTCTACCTGGGAATAACCTTTTTCTACTAACTAAGCTTTATATTTTTCATTTTTTCCTTCTGCATTCAACTTATTCTTCAACACCCATTTTCTTCCAATGACATTTCTTCCAATTAGAAACTCAATTAGATCCCATTACTCATTCTTATCCAACGCATCCATCTCTTCAACCATGGCCTTCTTCCATAGTTTACTATCCTCTGAATTCGTTGTTTCCCGATAGCTCTGGGATCATCATCAATAATATATAAATCGAAATTAGCATGAAAATCAAGTGGATTGTACCTTTCTGGTTTCCTTATTTCCATCATTGATCTCCTCAATATTGGAGTTTGAGGTTCTTCTTCTTATGATTCATCTTCTTCTGTCGATTCAGGTTTTTCATCATTCATCTCAAACTTTATTTTCTCAAGTTCTTCTTGCCTTAGTATGAATACCTATTTGGGAACATCTTTAACCTCTCTAAAAATATCATCTCGACTATAAGCAATCTTCTTGATTTCTTGGTTCCAAAGCTTATAACCTGTCATACCATCTATATAACCAATAAAGGTACATTTTTCAACTTTATCATCCAGCTTACTCCTATTTTCCTTTGGAACATGTACATAATCATCACATACAAACACTCTGAGATCTTCTTACTAGTCTATACTTCATGTGTGTTTTTTTCCACCAGTGCTGACTGGGGTGATCTATTTACCAGGTAACATGCAGTACCCACTACCTCTTCCTAGAATTCCTATCCTAAACTGACACCACTAAGCATGCTCCTTACTTTTTACATCAACATCCTATTCATCCTTTTTGTAACACCATTCTATTGAGGTGTGTATGGAGTATTCTTTTGCCTTGTTATACCACACTTCTTACAAAACTCTTCAAATTCATTCCCACATAATTCTCTACCATTATCTTTCCTTGACACCTTTATTTTCTTCTCTGTCTCATTTTCTATCAGAGCCTTAAACTCTTTAAATTTATCAAATACCTCATATTTCTTCCTAATAAAATAAATCCATGTGTTTTTTTGGTCCTGAGATTAAAATTAAGGATCAAAGGATAATGTCAGGCATCAGGAAAGTTCAAGAGATTGTTTTATTAAAAGTGCTTTTTCTACCTTAGATATATGAGAAAAATTCCTTAAATTAAATTAATGATATAGTAGTACAGAGGTTGTGTTTCGTGTCTGAGTCAAAATTGTAATATACGAATGGAGTGAGAGAAAAATACAAAATTGTAAAACAAAGCAAGGTATCAATCACTGAAGATTCCCACCTTGTTGTAGTAGAAGAAAAGAGATAGTGTAACCTTGAATAAAGTATAAAATACAGGAATCCACACAGCAAGCTGGTCTTGATTTATTCACAGTAAATGCAGAGGAAAATATGCTTACTTAATAAATTACTGATGCAATACGATTAGAGTAGTTGTTGTACTAAATTGAAATCAAACATTTGTCAAAGAAATTCTTAAAGAAATGTTGAGATATGGAAAAATAGAAGAAGCACATAACCCAGATTAAAAAAAACTTGGAATCTTTGTCTGCACTTGTATTAATACTCAATAAGGAGAGTTTTCTCTATTACAATTAGCAAGAAGCAGCCCTTTGATAGATCTCGAATCTATCTATTTATACAAACTGTCTCAACTCAAAATGGTTGGAATTATTATAACTGAAGAATTCTACTAGTGTTCTCTTATGTCTCTTCGTCTGTTAGTAGGGCATTTCTTTTCCTCATTTGCGTCTTTATCTTGGATATAGCTGGTGTCTGATTATTGGCCCTTGACCAAGTTTTGAGGAACACTTGGTCATATTTGACCATTTTTGGACTTCGCCAGTCTGTCAAAGATGGAGCACCAGGAGAAGCAGAGATCACAGGATCTTGATCCACTTTTGGGCCCCTTTTAGGGTTTTGGGTTAATGTAATGGGAAAGGGATGTCGGCCCGTGGGTTTACCCATGTTTAGGCCCACTTTTGTAATTTATAAATAGAAGGATAGGCAATGTAAGAAGTAGTAGATGTGATTTCTTAGTGCAATTGGTAGTGCATCTATGTGATGTTGAATAAGTTCTCTGCGCAAATTGTGTAAGGCTTGCAAGGCTCAGTGCAAGTTACTGTGATGTTGCTATAGAAATCTAAGTGTTGTAACACAAGGAAGAAGGATCTAACAAGTTGCGCAGATCTTTTGCCCTATGCGAAGAAGGGTTTTGGAGGGTTTGTGCTTGTAACAGATTGAAGATGATAATAAAGAAGAAGATCTTGTGGACGTAGCCCTGAGGTGGGGGTGAACCACATAAATCTATGTGTTATTCTTTGTTCTTTGATTCAATGTGTTTATCTTTGCTTATGCCATGTGATTTAATATATCCACTTATGCTTTGTGCTTCTTAGATATATATGATTGTTATATCTGATGTGTATGAGGATGCTTAGTGTTGATCTACTAGATCTGATCTGGGTTACTATGGTTAAGTGTTGAAATATTGTAGATCTGAGTGTACACTGTGATGCTTTGTGTTGTTTGCGAAGTATAATAAGGGTTAAATATTGACGAATGATCGATGCTAATTGCTCTTTAAATGATATAATCACAGATATGTGTCCCAGCTAAGGCTGCAGACACATGACTCTTGCAACCACCCCTGCCTCTACCTCGGGTGAGACTTCATCTACTTCACAGGTTTTGTTGAAAGGGCTGATAGTTAGGGCTTTGTTGTTGCACTTTTGAGGGTTGAACCCTGGGTCTGCCCCTGTGCCAACATATGGTCCCATTGTCGGTACTTGAAACTGTGATTGATGGGAACTAAGAAAGAAGAAACTTTGTGCAAAAGAAAGCTCTATGCGTAGATCTATTGCCCTAGTGCACATCTTTTTACTCGACCTGTGAAGCTTTGTGCCAGGAATAAGGTTAGATATGGAGAAAGGAAGATTAGATCTGAAAAAAAAGAAGCGAGATCTGAATGCTCTGTGCTCTAAGAAAAGTAAAAGTGGAAATTTCTGCAAGAAAGAGGTCATATCTGTAGAAAAGAGGTAAGATATATAAGCTTTGTGCTCTAATAAATGTAAGAATAGTTAAAAAAATTTAGATCTGGAAGCTTTGTGCTCTGTAGAAGGAAGATAAGTGAATTTTTTTTTTCTAAAGCATGGATCTAGGTATGTTTGATAGATTTTGTTCTAGCTTAAAAAATAGGGCATTAATAGATGAAAGAAAGATTGATATGAATAGATGTGATAGATATGTTATACCTATGCATAAAAAAAATGTATGGACTAACAAATGGATGGAGGATCCTAGAAAAAAAAAATTGCAGGTTAACTATCACGATTCTAGTGCGCAGTACAGAAGAGGTTGGGGATCATTTAAAAGAAAGCAAGGATTACTCCTATGTTACAGTTGCAGAAAACCAGGCCATCTAGCTAAGGAATGCCCTGGTAGAAGACCTAGTTGTCTTTGTTGCAAAGCTAGGGACCATGAGGTATTGGATTGCCCTAGAATGATCTCTAATCTTGAAAGGATAAATTTGAATCAAGAAGACCATAAGGCAGATCCAGAAAAGGAAGAAACCCATCAAGAATCAGAGAAAGTATTAATACAGATGAAAGAAACCCCGAAGGAACATAAAGATGTTCGATTACCAGAGATCTTCAAAGAAAAGGAGCAATTCGAAGCAAGAATAGGAGACTTTGACATTGACTATATTCTTGATGAAGAAACACAAGTGAACATTATGCCAAAAAGAACTTGGGAAGCTATAGGGAAGCCTGTCATGATTCCTTCATTGGGAGGAATAGGACTATTCAGAAGAAAATTGATGATGTTATGTGGAAAACTCGCTCAGATACCTATGATAGTCAAAGGAACTTCGACAGAAGAAGATTTTGAGATTATCAAATTCATTGAGGACAGTGCCCCATTTACTATGCTACTCGGAAAACCTTAGATTGAAAGAGATCAAGCCAGAAAGAAGGAAGAAGAAGAGGTTTTAGAACAACAGAGACAAGAGTTAAAAGATTTCGTGACTTAAAGGATCGCACAGTTGATAGAAGAACATGAGAACTGCTCAGATCCATATGACACTAGAAGCCCAAATGTCGAGGCCAAAGCCACACAAAAGGATGAAATTTATACCCCAGACAAAGAAGAAGTGATATACCTAAACCGTAGGAGAGAATATCACCAGCACGAATTGACTATGTCCAAGGAAAATAAGAATCAAAATGGGAAGAGAATCACCGAGACGAAGCTCATTGGAAAGAAGGCTAGAAATCTAAGTATAAAGAAATCTAAGATTGAAAAATTATAGAAGATCCCAAAGGGTACCTCGTAGCAAGACACTTTGTAGAATTGGAGCTTCGTCGGGATATCATAACAACAACATATGCCACTTCGTTGAGGCGAAGTAATATAGTCGTTGGAAGCCAATATAATCATTCGATTGCCGCTTTGAACATGTCGGAAAGAATTTATGGCTTGCCACTAGACTGTTAGATCGCACCATAATGGACAAAACATAAGTTAATGCAGCCTCGTACTCATTGCAAGCAGACTGTTGCTAAGTTTCCCTACTTAGTCCGTCACGCCACGCACTGAGAATACTTTTTGCTAAGTGATCATTTGAGCCCGAAGCCTGAGATTACTTCACCCTGTGATCATTGCCTTGTTCTCATATCGTTCACTATAGTCTCTGAATTCATTTCACACCTGATCTAGTTGACCTGAGTTGTATGTTGGACGAGCTCAGCGGTTCTGAGAAAGTAGTTGAAGAAGTTTTGATTGACTTAATGACTGAGAGATTCATGTCAGAGTGAGGATTATATACAGGAGTCCAAGCATCATCAACGAGAGGACTCCAGGCCTCCCCTTCCACTTCTCTCTCTAGTCCATCCCGACCGACCGATGAGAAACAGACCAAGTACAGGGATGACATCGCAAATGCCAAGCTTATCCCATGCATTCTACCTACTTAATTACCACCTCTAAGCGGCACCATTAACCGTGACAGTGTACCCCGAGACTTTGAGTACACTTTGATCACCGTGTACCTTCTGAAAGGGGTGCGCGCAGTTCATGATGACTAAGATAAGCTCACAACACTAAAATTTAGTGATTTTAACCTTGGAGATCGTAAAGTTTACAGCATGTTAGCCCCACATAAGTACTTAACCAGGACCAAAGGAAATAATTCTAATATAGTCCCACAATCATGGATCCAGAACCTCATGCAGTCCACACTGCTTAGTGTAATGAAGATCCCGCACTTTGGTAGACAACAAGAAGTCAACGCATGCGTCAAGTTGTTGTTGTCCTGCTATCACAGAGGATACTTATGGTTGGACCGCCACATCACTACGGATCCAACCTTGATCAATCGGATCACAGGACTTAGTATGCAAGGCCCTGACCCATGGGAGTTTTACCCTGGAAAGACCTTAGACCGAGCACTAGCGTAGAAAATAAAAGAAACTTATGATGATGTTGAGAAATGCATGTGAGGCTACAAGGTAGCCTCTATCCAGAGTGGCGCAGTGCACCTTGCCTGTCAGTTGATCGCGGGCAAGCTAGTTCACAAGAACAGACCAACACAAGTGATTGGATTCGTAGTTGACCTCGCAGGGAAGTGCATCGAGGGACTACAGATGAACTGGGCACAGTACCTTGTAAACTATCTAGAGATTGATTGCAGAGAAGTGCAAGACCAAGGGTATGAGTTCCACTTTAGTTGGTTTCTCATACTAATCTCTTTCATCGCCTGGGAGCTACCAGAAGGTGCCACTTTTTTAGAGATCGAACCCTTCGAACCACTGGCCATGAAGTTATATATGTTTTGGTACTCTAGTGACATGAACAAGCAGTGGTAGTCCAATGTCATCTTCCATGCCTATTACAACCAATTGAAGAATGCAATCCAATCTACACCGCGCCTCACCCCAAACACACTTCACAGGTTTAGACCTTTGATAAAATTCAGCGTGGACCGCCACTTCACCTATATCACAGTGTGTTCTGATGAGCACAAACATCATCTCCATTTGTATTACAAGTTGATAGAAGAAGACTTGGAGCAGATTACCAAGGAATGGTTGGCAGAGCTCTTTGTTGCAGCGGACCCCGCATAAATTTTCGATGTGGATAGCCCTGAAGCTATGTTGGATACACCTGGACCAAGCAAGACTAATAAGGATGATGAAGTTCAGGATGTCCATAGAAAATCCATGAAGACTAATTCGATTTCATCTACGCAGGGAAGTGATGGTGAAGAACTAGGTGGCACAGAAGTTGAGCAAAACAAAGGCGAGGTTACTCCACCTAGAGAGGAGGAGGATCCCTCTAAGAAAAGGAATATTACCCAACCAAAGCCCTCATCCTGAAAGAAAACTAAGGCCACATGGACTATGTTTAAGACTACCCTCACATCGAATGACTTCGACTTCTTAATCGTTGTGCTGAATAATGCTTCACTAGAGATCACAAAAAAGAAAGAAGCGAAGTAGGAGGAGGCATTCAGCCAAATCAAGGGTGAACTTCAAGAAGTGTAGCAGGCACTCCAGTCTAGTTGAGTAGTTTCTACTGCACCCTTGACAATCGGAACAGTAGGAACGGGCGATGAGCCCACCCTATTACACTAGATCGTCGATAAAGTCGAAGCTCGCCTTCGACGAGCTCAAGAAGACACAGTGAAAGCCACCCAATCTTTGACATAAGTACAGAGCACACTTGTAGAACAACAGAGTAAGAAAGAATGGGAAAATCTTGCCTTGCAAGCGAAGTGGGATGAGGAAAAAACACAATTACAGGAGAGAAAGGACCAGTTGCTAGCAGAGCAACTTGAAGTATAGGAAAGGGTTCACAAAGAACTTTGCTCTGTGAGAGTCATAGAAGTGAAGATTGAAGAATGTATCCCACAACAGGTGGCACAACTTGAAGAAGTAATCCAGCAACTTCAACAATGCATAGCAGATCTGGACCTTCGTACCATGCTCGAGACTCCTCAAGAAATAAGAGATATAAGGGAGGCAACTGCTCGCAGCGTTGTTGACCGATTAAAAACCTTTTCCTTAGAATGCAAGCAGTTGAGCGCTAGAACCACCTAGACTTATTAGAACCTCACAGAGAATCCATAGTTGTAGGCATTGGAGGCACAACTCCATGAAGAAAAGCAGCACGTAGATACGCTACAAGATTTGTGCTTTGATATATCCACTTATGCTCTGTGCTTCTTAGATATATATGATTGTTAGATCTGATGTGTATGAGGATGCTTAGTGTTGATCTACTGGATCTGATCTAGGTTACTATGGTTAAGTGTTGAAATACTGTAGATCTGAGTGTACACCGTGATGCTCTATGATGTTTGTGAAGTATAATAAGGGTTGAATATTGACAAATGATCAATGATAAGTTCTCTATAAATGATATAATCACATATCTGTATCCCATCTAAGGTTTCATACACATGAGTCTTGCAACCACCCCTGCATCTACCTCGGGTGAGACTTCATCTGCTTCACAGGTGTTGTCGAAAGGGTCGGTAGTTAGGGCTTTGTTGGTGCACTCTTGAGTGTTGAACCTTGGGTATGCCCCTGTGCCAACACTGATCCTTCACATGTATGAATAGTATGTGTATGTTTCCTTACTTGTTTTTGGATGTACTTTTTTTCTCATACTCAACGCATTAGATGCATTTATTCAATAATTGCACCACTAACCTTGAAGGCTCAGTTGCTTCTTTTGCCTCGAAAGTGTATAGTTTTATCTCTATCTGAGGCAACTTTTCTTGTATAATTTTCACTCCTTGAGATGGGACCTATAACTGTAATCTTGGATTCACTATCCATTTGTTTATTTGAAGGAGATCAATCTGGTTCATATTCTAGATGGCCATCAGAGCTTCTTCTTTGCTAGTTCGGGCATTGTACTGGTTCTTGGCTATCTCAATTTGACCCAAGGCTTCGGAAATAATATTTCCTTCAAAATCAATTAGTCCTTTGTCTAGTGATGTCAATGCTTCTAGCCAAGATTCAATTACATCTTGGGAAAGCTTCTTGCTATCTACTAAATTTGTTTCTCAGACCTTTAAAACCATATCACTTCTTATTTGTTCTGAAAGAGAAAGATGATGAACATCTGAGACATCTTTCTTTGGTACCAATAATATGGCCTCCTAAAACTTAGCTCGAACTGAGCGAGCTTCTCTTTATTTAATACATATATCTTTGAGAGCGAGGTCTACTACCTGGTAGTGTTTTTGGATGGCATCAACCTTCACAAAGAGATGTCGTTGGGTTGTTTCTAGCTTTTCATTTACTTCCAAGGCTTGAGATCGAAAAGATGATATCTCTATTGTTGTACCTTCAGTTAAGTCTAACCTGGTTTGCAATTGTTTTATTAATTCTTCTTGCTGAGTGATCAAGCCTTTGTTTTCCTGTGAATTCTGATGGAGTTCTATAAAGTTGGCTTACATCTGTTGCATTTGATGTCTGTCATAAGTTCTGACCTATTCAAAATCTCGGTTCATCTTGTTTTTCACATCATGTTCCATAGTCATTATTTGATCTTGCAATTGCCTTACTGATCTAAAAATGAAGATATTACTGATAAATTGCAAGTTAGTTTAATGTACTTTTTGCATCAGATCGTTAAGAATGCAAAATACATAAACTTATTATCTTGTTTGCGGAATATCAAATGTGACTTTTACTTGATGCTTATTAATGAATAATGAGATCATCCATTAATATCCATGCTACAAATTAAAAGAATGGGACAACAAAATAGAAAGAGAAATAGAGACAAGAGGTTGATAACGAAGTTCACCAATTGTTGGCTACATCTTCGAGCCCGCTTCCAAGTGGAGGACCTCTTTATTGCTCTTTAAAATGCTCAAATTTATCTTACATAGGCTCTTTGTTGTTACATTAGATGATTCATATATATTTTGTAAGACCTCCTTTCTCAAATTCATGCATGCATCATCAAAATTCTCTCAACGACATGAGAAAAATGCCTCTCAAAACATGAGAAAAGGACAAAATTTACAAACTGCTCCTTCAAAACCCTACATCAAAAAGTCTCCTCAGGGATTCAAAAGACATGGTTTTATAGTTTTTAAGGCTCAGATGAGGAATCCCAACTTCCCTCAAGATCTGGCCTCTTTTTGGAATCAAATCCCCCTTAAAATGGCCTCAAAATCCTCAAAAAAACCAATTTCTGGGCATAATATAAGTCAAAAATAAATTATGTATAGTTAAAAACCACTTTTATTTAAAAATACATAGAGTAGCCCCCTTGGGCTATGCGCGCGCCCTCTAAAACTGGTCATATGAGTTTCATATGGCCAAGCGCTAGCCCAAAGGTCTAAGTGTTGGCCTCTTAACCTGCACTAACTCCTAGTTACATGGCGCATGGCATGCGACCGTTGCTTAATGAATATCACCTTTCGCGCGCAAATGGTGGAGTGCCCAAACCATATGGTTTTGGTTTCATGGTTGTAATAAAAACCATGGGTTGGGGCTATGCCCTAGCCCCCCCCCCTTTCCGCCCATATAGTCATATATTATATTTTAAATATATTTAAATTTGTCTTAATAACAAGCAACATATGTGGGCGCATTAGTGTTAGGTCATTTCTCAAGGCTTGGGCTTGGTGGGTGGTCATGGGTTCAAAACACATGGACTCCCAAACTAATTTTTTGAACTTGCCATATGAATTGATGATTGGGTGCCATGTGGCTACCCATGCCTAGGCCATTTGGCACCACCTCATTTGCTCGAACCTTGCCATGTGTCCAACTCTGATTGGATCTGTTAGCGTAAATTCTTGCAAGAGGGTGTTTTTTTCTGGTTTCGGGCCCCTAGTGTAAATGTATAGAAGTGGGGTTTGAAAACCAGACGAGTGTGTTTTATTCAAAGGCCATATCCATGAGCATCGAGTGCAGCCCACAGAACGACCCCATTTCCGGCTTAAAATCAAGCGAGCGGGCACTTTGTCTTTCAACGGTGAGAATCCACAGAGGGGGTAGATCGATGGCCATCAAGAGATGATCTAGGCCATCCATAAAATGGGACACGTGGTGCGCGATCAAGCCATTTTGGCTATAGGGACTTTAGGAGAACAGAGGGTCTCCTCTTTCCACTACATTTCAGATCCCCGAAGCTCGAAATGTTGAAAAGAACCAGGACCGTTGATCAAGAGATGATCTAGGATGTCCATCCAAAGGGACACATGGTGCGCGATCAAGCCATTTCGACTATCAGGACTTCGGGGAACAGAGGGTCTAATCCTTCCACTGCATTTCAGATCCCCGAAGCCTAAAACACCAAAAAGAACCAGGACCATTGATCAAGAAATGATCTAGGCCATCCATCCAAAAGGACACGTGGTGCGCGATCAAGCCATTTTGTCTATCGGGACTTCGGGAGAACAGAGGGTCTCCTCCTTCCGCTGCATTTCAGATCCCCGAAGCCCGAAACGCCGAAAATAACCAGGACCGTTGATCAAGAGATGATCTAGGTCGTCCATCCAAAGGGACATGTGGTGCATGATCAAGCCATTTTAGCTATCGGGACTTCGGGAGAATAGAGGGTCTTCTCCTTCCATTGCATTTCATATCCCCGAAGCTCGAAACAACGAAACGAACCAGGACCATTGATCAAGAGATGATCTAGGCCATCCATCCAAAGGGAAACATGGTGCGTGATCAAGCCATTTTGGCTATCGGGACTTCGCGAGAATAGAGGGTCTCCTCCTTCCACTGCCTTTCAGATCACCGAAGCCCGAAATGTCGAAAAGAAATAGGACCGTTGATCAAGAGATGATCTAGGCCATCCATCCAAAGGGACACGTGGTGCGCAATCAAGACATTTCGACTATCGAGACTTTGGGAGAATAGAGGGTCTCCTCCTTCCACTGCATTTCATATCCCCGAAGCCCGAAACGCCGAAAAGAACTAGGACCGTTGATCAAGAGATGATCTAGGTCATCCATCCAAAGGGACAGGTGGTGCGCAATCAAGCCATTTCGGCTATCAGGACTTCAGGAGAATAGAGGGTCTCCTCCTTCCACTGCATTTCAGATCCTCGAAGCTCGAAACACCGAAATCTTGAAAGCACCTTTGAAGATAGGCATAGGGTCACAGCCCATGGTCACCTGGGGGTGATAGAAAGAACTGTGCAAAAGTCCGAAGCATAGGGTTTAGCTGCAAAAGGGATCATCATGTTTTCTAGAAACCAGTTCATCTCGACCTCGATCTTGGTCCTTGTTAAAAACAAATGAAGGTGGATGGAGGAAGTTGAAACTTCGACTCACTCATTAAATGCAAATCATGGAGGTTCTAGTAGGCAGTCTCCCCGAGATGGTCCTGTACCCTGGTTTTCTCCAAAGAAGCCATGTCGAGTTCTCGTTTGACCATAGGAGTCTGCACATGCTATTTTATCCTTTAATGTTTCAGCTACCTCCCCTGCAAAGGCCATGCAAAGTTAAGGTGACGTCTGACAAAGGAGTTAAGGCCAGATTTGAATGAGGAGACGCCACACCTTGAAAGTCATGAGACGCCTCTGTTGGGCGAAGGTTTAGGAGTATATTTACTCAGTTTTTGTATTTTTAAAGGTATCGATGGTTGAGCTAGGCTCCCGACTATAAAGTTTTTATGAAGCACCGGTTTCTCTGGTTATGTATTGGCACTTGAGACTTCTTTCCTTATGAATGTTAGTTTCTTTCCATCTCTCTGTTTACACTGTGTTAGAACCGCTCGAAATTGGAGGATCCAGTCGAGTTGCGCCGTTATAGGATGATGTATGTTGGATCACTGTAATAGTTGCAAGGTTTCTAATCAACTCTTGTATTTTCTCAATGCTGAATGACTTGGAATTGGAAGATCCAGTCAAGTCACCTTTCAATTCCCCGAAACTTTGAACCAAGAGGATTTTGTGTTCTGAGTTTTTCCTCTTCAATCTATCGAAGGGCCTGATGCCCAAGGCAGTCTTTCTCCCTCCTCTTACAAAATCTTCCATATGCTCATTTTACAATATACTCACTGACTGAAGTTAGATCAAGACCTCCTCTGTTGTTACATACCAGGTCTGGTTTTCTGAGTTAGGGTGATATCTTCCTAGGCCTCTATCCATCTGATCACCCCATTAAATTATCTGTGACATAAACTGATGGGTGTTGGGCTATGCTCCTGCCGCAATCCAGGAGTGACTTCTAACGCTAACATTTCTGGGGCCTGTTAGCGCTTGGTAAATTTCCTAGAGGTTAAAACAGAAGAAATCTATGAAGGTAACTTTATCCAACCGCTTTTAAAGATGGGAATCTATCCCTTCCAGCTTCAGAGAGGGATCTCTCTATATGATTTAGCTTTGTTTATAAATTTAGATATTAGGCTAGGTATAGGAATAGGTAGGTTTTGTTGTAAAAGTGTTTTTGAGTTTGGTTGAGTCCGTCTACACTTCCATTGGGCTATGGGGTCTGTATTATTTAAGTATGAAATACAACCAGAAACGATAAAGAATGCTTCCACAGGGCGAGATAATGCACTCACTGGATATTTTAGTAGATTAAATGATGGATTGAAGAAAAGATGAGAAGATACTTTCAATTAACAAAAAGTTAAGAATTTCTTAATTGAAAACATCAGAAGATAAACATTAAAATCTTCAGAGTCGGAAATAGGGTATCTAAGATAAATCCTGCAACATACGTTACTCTTAAAGATTAGTTTCAGAAAACAATATGATCACAAAGTAAGAATAACATTCAACTTAGAGAATAAAAATCACCAGTGAAAACACACAATAATCCTGTAAAAGTGCTTCCTTTTCATTAATGGCATATCTCCTTAAAAAATGGTTACAGTCTGATAGCGTCAGGGTGTAAAGATCAACAACCACCAATACTTCGAAAAGTGAAGTATTTATAATTCAAATTACAAACGTTCCTATCGTAATTGATCAGGACGTGCTCATTCTATTTTTAGCCTAACTGATTTAACTAATCAAAACTTCTTGATGAATCGATACAATTGCATGCGGAATTTCTGGGGTAGGCCATTGGCAAGGTTCATTCGCAACCTCTTTTGACTGGACAGGTGACTGGGGCTGGACAACTCATCTGCTAATTGAGCAGATCGCATAGTTCTTCCCATTTAATGTGACTGGGCACTGTGACCTTGAGTAGTCTCCGATACACCTCATCCATTTCCATATATTTAGCAAAGGTGGGCTTTGTGATGAAAATGCATTGAATCTCATGTTGGATACTGATGTCCAACTAGAGGGCGTCCAGGAATGCTTTTCCAATGATGCTCCCTTGTATCCCTGCAAACTTTGAACTGTCTTTAGACACTTCAGCCAATCTCTTCTTGTAATCTGGGAGTGTCATTAATTTATCATTAATGACCTTCAGACCAGGTAGGCCTTTATTTTGGAGACCATCAATCTTATTGAAGAACTTTTGTACTCCTTGGTCCATGACCTGAACCTTTTCTTCCAGCTGAAGCATTAGACTTCTCTTGGTTAAAACCCTTTTTACTTCAAGTATGGTCTCTGTTCTGTCCTCGATCTTTAGTTCTTCTAGTTCTTCTCTGGTCTTGGAATTCAAGAACCTGATGATCTCATTTGCTTGTGTTGGCATGTCTCCCAATTCCACTCTGATCTTCTCAATTGCCTGTTTTCTCCTCTGGAGCAACTCATTCTGTTCAAAGATAATTTGGATCATTGGCCATATTTCATTTATGGACTTTATGATGTCTGTCCATACATTCTCTTTGACCTCAGCCAAAGTCTTCCCTACCACTTTTTGTTTTTGGAGCTGCTGTAGTTCCTTCCTTAGCTTCTCAGTTACCTGCTTCTCTTTGGATAAACTGGTTTGGAAAGAAGTTTTGAGTTCCTGGAGGTTCTCAACTTATTTCTTAAGCCTGCTGATTTCAGTCTACTGTAGGTTCATCTTTTCCAGGGATTTGGTGAGGTCAGTTGTTCCCTCTTGTGATGTCACTGGTGTTGCTGATGGAATTGTTGTAACTGTTGCAGTGCTCCATATGGCAGACGTCTCCAGATGAAGAGACGATGGCCCTCTGGTTGGGAATATAATGAGCTTGGCATTTCAGCGTGAATTCAGGGAAATGGTGGATCTGGGGAAAAAGGTAGAGGGGCAAATTGGACTCCTAGAGTCCAATTTCATCGCTCTGGTCTAGGAACACTTCCCAGATCCATGACTGGAGGTCTGAAAAATCGAAGTCGCAAATGGTATCTGCGATCAACCTGTCTTTATCCACCAACGGGATTTTTTCCAGGTCAACAGGAGGAGGAAGGAAAGGATTATCTTCTCCTTCCGCTAGCCTTGGCTTTGGCGCCATCTCTGCAATAGTACCTGCAATAAAAAATATGTTAGTGGGGTCGACTGACTATATATGAAGGCGATGGGGAAGCAATGGAGGAATAAGAGGTAATTTTTCTGGCGCGATGGATGAATAATGAATGAAAGGGGAATAACGGTAGTTTTATTTAAAATTGGGGTCGGTCGGACGCGGGAAATTAGTCAGCATGACAACGGGTATATTATCCAGTAATTAATGGACAACGGGCTAGTTGGGGGTGATATGGCAGGTGACGGTGGCGAAAACATATGGATGGGTGACGTAGCTGCTAGGGATTGGAGGTGATTTGAAGTGAAAGTCGCAATAAGGGGATGGTCATGAGTGAAAAGGGTGAAGGACTGACAACAGGGATTAACAACAGTTATGGGATGTGAGACGACCCCGGGAACAAGTGGAACAAGTGGACTCAGTGGAGGATGACGTCCATGAGTGACAGGCTGTCAGATAGCATGTGGGGAATGGGACTTGAGGACCAATAGGCTGACGCCATGTATGACCAGGGGCCCGCCGAAAGGAATATCCATTCTGGACCCCCCCCCCCCTCGGTTAATAGTAGAACACCAGAGGGGGTCCGAAATCCATTGTGATCCA
>ML812656.1:282712-306559 GCA_009831015.1 Picea engelmannii
ATGCCAATTGACCTTTTGGTGGTCAATCTATCTGCCCATAAGGCAAATACCAATTTATCGTGCCATGATTTTTTGTTTTCCTGCAATGTTTTCTTGATGACATTTACCAAAGTTTTGTTTGAAGACTCCGCCAACCCATTCCCATAAGGGTAGTAGGCTGTGGAATGCCCCAAGCCAATGTGTTATCGGTTGCATAAATCTATGAGTTTCTTCGACCGAAAGGCAGTTGCATTGTCAGTGATGATCTTTCTAGGACAACCAAAATGAGACAAAATATTATTTTCAAGAAATTTGATAATAACAGAGTCAGTGGCTTGCCTTCTTGGTACAACCTCGATCCATTTGGTAAAATAATCAGTGGCAGTAAGAATCCACCTGTTTTGGCTTGAAGACAGAGGGTGTATTTCTCCAATGAAATCGAGTCCCCATTGCTGGAAAGGAGCCTCAACTGAGATTGGTTTAAGAGGTAGAGGAAGGAGTTTCCTTTTACCTTCCAACAGTTGACACTGGTGACATGTTGTTACTTTCTGATGTACATCTGCAAACAGGGTGGGCCAGTAAAATCCAGCTCTGAGTATTTTGTTGGCTGTGACCTTCCAGTTCAAATGGCCACCACATTCTCCTGCATGAAACTCCTGCAACACTTTATCAGCTTCATATTTCAGTAAACAATTTAAAAGAATACCTGCAGGGTCTTTCCAATACAAATTTCCTTCTAGAATACAGAATTTCAAAGCCTTCAACTTTAAAAATCTAGCTTTAGTCTTAGTTAAACCAGGGGGAGCTTGTAAATTTTGTAGAACAAATGTAAGGTCTGCATACCATGGAGAGTTGAGAAATACCTCTCTAACGTTTGGAGTCACCATTTCACCCTGTTCATCTACCACATCTAGAAAATTAATGTCAAGAGCCTGGAAGTTAGATTCAGCCATCAGTTTAGCAAGGCATTGGCCTTTGATCAGTTTTGTGGGCTTAATCTCTATATCGTATTCTAGAATGACAACAATCCAATTTCCCCTTCTTCCATCGGGGTTATCCTGTGTCAAGATATCCTTTACTACCGCATTCGGAACATAAGCTATGGTGTGAGAATGGAGAATATAGACCCTGAAATCCTTTATGGATTTTACCAAGGCAAAAGTCAGCTTCTCCATAATATTGTAGTTCAGGGCAGCATCTCTTAAAGCTTTGCTGAAGAAATCTATGGGTTGTTCATACCCTTCACTGTTCTTCTGCAGTAACACTGCTGCTATAGTATGTTCAGAGGCGAAAGAAAAAAGATAAAAATCTTTAGTGAAATCGGGACTGATCAAAACTGGGGCCTCTGTGAGTGCTCGTTTGACTTGTTCGAAGGATTGTTTAGACTCAGAGTCCCATTTTATTTTTACATCCTTTTTAAGCATGTTTGTAATGTTTCGGAGGAGCTCGGCCAGATTGGGAATGAATCTCCGTAGAAAGTTAATTTGCCCGATAAAAGACTGTAGTTCTTTGAGGTTTCTTGGGTGTTCTAACTTTAGTATGGCCTCGACTCTACTGGGGTCTATTCTGATTCCATCTTTAGAGATGATGTGTCTCAGCAGTTTTCCTTCTTCTAACCCAAAGAGACACTTCTTAGGATTTAACGAAATCCCAAACCTTCTACATTTCTCGAAAACTCGTCTAAGGTGTCACAGGTGTTCATCATCAGATTTGGAAAACACAGTCACATCATCTAAGTAAACGACAATAAACTTACCATATTCTTCCACGAAGGCGATATCCATGGCCCTCTGAAACGTGGCTCCTGCATTCATCAGACCAAAAGGAATCTTTACGTACATGAAAGTGCCCCATGGTGTGGTAAAAGCAGTTTTATCTTGATCGTCCGGGTGAACTAGGACCTGGTTGTAGCCTGAGAAACCATCCAACAGAGATATCCTATTGGACCCGACCACTCTTTGCAGGAGGTGGTCCATTTTTGGTAATGGGTAATTATCTTTCAAGGATACTTTGTTCAGATTTCAGAAATCAATACAGAGCTTGATTTCCCCAGTTTTCTTCCGTGTAGGGACTAAATTAGAAACCCATTTAGAGAAACGTAGAGGGACGATGATCTTGGCATCATACATTTTCTTGATTTCTTTTTCTATCAGAGGGAGCAACTTGGTATTTATCCTACTAAGTTTCTACCTAAATGGTTTTTGGTATTCCTTTATGGGAATCCTGTGTTGTATGATGCTGGTATCATAGGCTTTCAAATCTTCATAGCCCCAGGCAAAAACATTTGAATATTCTTTGAATAACTCAATGTATTTAAGATTTTGTTCTGGGGGTAATGATTTGGACAGTTTGACCATCCTAGGCTTCTCTTCAGTCCCTATATTGCAGTCCTCTACCTCTTGTCCATGGGCCTCTATTTTTGGTTTCTTAGCTACATCGTTACTGTCAAACAGATCTTCTAAAGGAACAAGACCTCTAGTTAAAACATTGTTTTTCAACTGTAAAACATCGGCATCCATTTCGTCATACCCTAACTCTCCTGAATCTATTGTATCTACTCCTGAATTTACAGTATTCACACTATCTATTTCAAACTCAGAATTATTTACATTCTCGTCTTCACTTTCTAAATCTATATTTGTACATTCAAAATCGTTCTTGCATTGCAGAAAGTCCTCTATCTGATCATCATTTCCAAACACTTGCCAGTACCTGATATTATCGGGAACCGTCGGTCTGTATTTCACCTCAACATTGTATGGACGATTTTGGCGGAAAGGAATCTTGCAGGAGGCTACTAACGTAGCCAATCCGTCGGCCAGAATATTTTGTCCCCTCGGCATTACCTGCAAGTCAATCTCATTAAAACACTTAAAGAATCAAGAACAACATTCCTGTAGGCTCTAAGGCACGGGTGTTTAGTATCATACTCACCTTTAATTTGCTTGATTATTAATTCAGAGTCACCCCTTACCATTATCTGCTTAGCACCAACTTTTTTCAACAGTTTTAGACCGAGCATAAAATGTTCATACTCGGCAACATTGTTAGTGCACTGGAAATTTAATTTGTAGGAATGATTTTCTGAATACCTGTTGCGATGATTATGCAGCCAGACCCCAGCTCCCGCTCTTTCTTTACTCACAGCTCCATCAAAATCCATACTCCAGAAGTCAGCGGGGAATTCTTCAGTGATTACATTTTTCATCTTTGCTACCTCACTGATTTCTGGACCTTCACCTTGACTAGATACATCTTCCATCAGCTGAGTATCTTGCTCTTCCGTATCACCATCATTGTACAAGATGAACGAATCTAAATCAGAATGTGCAGAGTAAAGGGGGTAATTGTGTGGTTTTTCCTAACTACTGACCATGTACTTCATCAGTGTTTCTCTGTATAACCTCCTCTATTGGCCAAACACTGGGATAGTGGCGTAAGACATATCCAGCTGCAGGGTTCCTTTCAACTTAGCTCCCCAAGACTGGGATAGCAACATTCCATACTTAGGAGGGATGTCTGCAACCACCACGTCCATTACCATGCTTTTTGAAGGGATATGAACCAGGGTGATGCATAACTCCTTGATCAAACCAATACATTTGACTTTGCTAGAGTCGAATGAATGTAAATCCTTGTATGGTCTGGTGACCTCCAGTCCCAATTTTTCCATTACTGCTTTAGGCATCAAATTATGTGAGGCACCTGAGTCCAGCATAGCGTTATGTAATATCAAGTTCGTATGTTTAAACTGATGTAAAAGGGAGCTACATCACCTGTATCGTCTCGACCATCTACTTCAGGTCCGAAAAGGAGTTCGGGATGATCGTCAGTAAGGTTCACAGTGTCTGAATGAGTCATTGATCCAATAGTCAAGGCCTTGGTGCCTATGTTAGGTTCAATGGCCAGTGCTTTTATTACCTGTGAACAATAGCCGTCTCTGTTCATCAACTCTGTAAGTGGGATGGGAATTTTTATTTTTGCCAATTCCCCTTCAAGGATAAAGGGTGTAAAAGCTCTGCCTTGGCTCATCGGTTCTGATTTGTCCGCCATGTTCTTCGGCTCAGAAGTACTCGGCAGGTTAACATATGAAGCATCAGGTTGTGATGGTCTTTTCAGAATGGTGATGTTTTTCTTCAAAGGGGCGTCAGCTTTACTCTTCTCAGAAATATTCTCGGCAGTAGTCTTCTCAGAAGTTTTCTCAGGAGTTTTCTCAGTAGAAGGTTCATGGGTTTTCTTGGCTCCGACTATCTTCTGTGTTTTGGTCGTCTTCTTGGAAGAAGTCCCTTCTGTCTTCGAACTCCCTTCTGTATTCTTGCTACGCAGGTTGTACTGCCGGTGTACCTCTAGAATAGCATTCTCAAAGGACTGTTGTTCATCATCTTCGGCTTCTTCACTTACCTTTGTTTGATTTAGCAGAAAGAGTTCCTGCTCTTCTTGAGTAAGGAAAATGGCCTCGTTGTTGTGAATTCCCACGAGGTTGATGTGTGTGTACTCCAATTCCTCAGTCACTTCTCCCCCTTCATCAGCATAGTTTTCTTGCACGGGAGGTCTAATCTGCTGATCTGGGCCCCTCTGCTCTCTCTGATCCTGAGGATATCTCTGTCTGATCTGAGGAGGATTTCTCCTAAAATTGGGGTTTCGAATCGGAGGGGCAGGTGTGTTGTCTCTCGGAGGATTTATGTCTGACACATTCACTCTTTCCAGCAATAGTTCCAAATTTCTGACCACAGAATCCCATTTGGAATCAGTGGTTGACGTGGAAGGTTCTTCTTTGATCGTGACTCTCCTTTCTGACCTCTGACGGGCCCTTTTCGCCAACAGATTGGCCTCCAGACTAATAGCACTTTTCTGCATGTCTTCTAGGGTGGCAGCATTTGGAGAGGGTTTTTCTTTACCTTCCATCTGTCAAGAAAACTTCTTTGGAACGCAAAAAGGTCAGGAACTGAGGTGGCAGGTAAATATTTGAACCATTTCTTGACATCTCCTGTCAGACTCTGGGAAAACAGTTGCATTTGAACGTCAGCCTCGTCAACTTCTTGTAGGTCAAAATAGTCATTCATTTTATCCACATGTTATTGGGCGTTTAAAGGTCCACTTGCATCAAACTGTGGAAGTCTAGTTTGATAGTCTTGGGGCATGGCATGTAGCGGTGCAGCCAACACCAAAGGAGCATATTGAGCTTCCATGATGGGTGGAGGAGGTGGAACAACAACCTGGATGGTCTGAGAAGTAGCGACTGAAGACGAGGAGGAGGAGGGACTGGACGGTACTGAGGTAGTGATTGGTAGTTTAGTCGTGGGAGACAATACTTCGGGGGTTCGGGTTTGCAACACAGTTGGGTCAAAGATGAGTCTAGACACAAAAGTTTCAAATCGAGTTCTAACCAGGCTTCGAGGTGGAAAGGTATCAAGATCAAGGTTTTGAGAGATATATGGTTCTCCGGAAAAGGAAGGAGACTTATGCAGGGGAGTATAACTCACTAAACCAAAAGCTAAGGTATTTCTCCTGAACAACTGCTCAGGGTTATCTACCACTATCGTGGGTTCTGGGTCGGGATGAGATTGAGTGTGAACTTTCTTGGGAGCCAGAACTATTTTTTGGTTTTTATATATATATATTTTTATTTTGTGAGTATGAAAAGAATATGTACAAAGTTTGATCAACCTCTAAACATTACTTTCTTCTCAAAATCAAATGTTCTTTTTCAGGGAAAGAAAACGTGAAATTATCAGTTTTTTAGTTCGTTCCCCAGTGGAGTCGCCATTATGTTAGTGCTTGGTAAATTTCCTAGAGGTTGAAACAGAAGAAATATACGAAGGTAACTTTATCCAACCGCTTTTAAAGATGGGAATCTAGCCCTTCCTGCTTCAGAGAGGGATCTCTCTATATGATTTAGCTTTGTTTATAACTTTAGATATTAGGCTAGGTATAGGAATAGGTAGGTTTTGTTGTAAAAGTGTTTTTGAGTTTGGTTGAGTCCGTCTACACTTCCATTGGGATATGGGGTCTGTATTATTTAAGTATGAAATACAACCAGAAACGATAAAGAATGCTTCCACAGGGCGAGATAATGCACTCACTGGATCTTTTAGTAGATTAAATGATGGATTGAAGAAAAGATGAGAAGATACTTTCAATTAACAAGAAGTTAAGAATTTCTTAATTGAAAACATCAGAAGATAAACATTAAAATCTTCAGAGTCGGAAACAGGGTATCTAAGATAAATCCTGCAACATACGTTACTCTTAAAGATTAGTTTCAGAAAAAAAATATGATCACAAAGTAAGAATAACATTCAACTTAGAGAATAAACATAACCAGTGAAAACACGCAAGAATCCTGTAAAAGTGCTTCCTTTTCATTAATGGAAGATCTCCTTCAAAAATGGTTACAGTCTGATAGCGTCAGGGTGTAAAGATCAACAACCACCAATACTTCGAAAAGTGAAGTATTTATAATTCAAATTACAAACGTTCCTGTTGTAACTGATCAGGACGTGCTCATTCTATTTTTAGCCTAACTGATTTAACTAATCAAAACTGCTTGATAACTCGGTACAACTGCATGCGGAATTTCTGGGGTAGGTCGTTGGCGAGGTTCCTTCGCAACCTCTTCTGACTGGACAGGTGACTGGGGCTGGACATCTCATCTGCTAATCGAGCAGATCGCATAGTTCTTCCCATCTGATGTGACTTGGCACTGTGACCTTGAGTAGTCTCCGATACACCTCATCCATTTCTGTATATTTAGCAAAGGTGGGCTTTGTGATGAAAATGTATCGAATCTCATGTTGGATATTGATGTCCAACTGGAGGGCGTCCAAGAATGCTTTGCCAGTGATGCTCCCTTGTATCCCTGCAAACTTTGAACTGTCTTTAGACACTTCAGCCAATCTCTTCTTGTAATCCAGGAGTGTCATTAATTTATCATTAATGACCTTTAGACCAGGTAGGCCTTTCTTTTGGAGAGCATCAATCTTATTGAAGAACTTCTATACTCCTTGGTCCATGATCTGAACCTTTTCTTCCAGCTGAAGCATTAGACTTCTCTTGGTTAAAACCCTTTTTACTTCAAGTATGGTCTATGTTCTGTCCTTGATCTTTAGTTCTTCTAGTTCTTCTTTGGTCTTGGAATTCAGGAACCTGATGATCTCATTTGCTTGTGTTGGCATGTCTCCCAATTCCACTCTGATCTTCTCAATAGTCTGTTTGCTCCTCTAGAGAAAATCATTCTGTTCAAACATAATTTGGATCATTGGCCATATTTCATTTATGGATTTGATGATGTCTGTCCATACATTCTCTTTGACCTCAGCCAAAGTATTCCCTACCACTGTTTGTTTTTGGAGCTGTTGTAGTTCCTTCCTTAGCTGCTTAGTTACCTGCTTCTCTTTGGATAAACTAGTTTGGAAAGAAGTTTTGAGTTCCTAGAGGTTCTCAACTTCTTTCTTAAGCCTGTTGATTTCAGTCTCCTGTAGGTTCATCTTTTTCAGGGATTTGGTGAGGTCAGTTGTTCCCTCTTGTGACGTCATTGGTGTTGTTGATGGAATTGTTGTAACTGTTGCAGTGCTCAATCCGAAAGACGTCTCCAGATGAAGAGACGATGTCCCTCTGGTCGGGAATATAATGAGCTTGGCATTTCAGCGCGAATTCATGGAAATGGTGGATCTGGGGAAAAAGGTAGAGGGGCAAATTGGACTCCCAGAGTCCAATTTCGTCGCTCTTGTCTAGGAACACTTCCGGGAGCCATGACTGGAGGTCTGAAAAATCGAAGTCGCAAATGGTATCTGCGATCAACCTATCTTTATCCACCAACGGGATTTTGTCCAGGTCAACAGGAGGAGGAAGGAAAGGATTCTCTTCTCCTTCCGCTAGCCTTGGCTTTGGCGCCATCTCTGCAACAGTACCTGCAATAAAAAATATGTTAGTGGGGTCGACTGACTGTGGATGAAGGCGATGGGGAAGAAGTGGAGGAATAAGAGGTAAGTTTTCTGGCGCGATGGACGAATAAAGAATGAAAGGGAAATAATGGTAGTTTTATTTAAAACTGGGGTCGGTCGGATGCGGGAAATTGGTCAGCATGACAACGGGTATATTATCCAGTAATTAATGGACAACGGGCCACTTGGGGGTGATATGGCAGGTGGCGATGGCCAAAACATATGGATGGGTGACGTGGCTACTAGGGATTGGAGGTGATTTGAAGTGAAAGTCACAATAAGGGGCTGGTCATGAGTGAAAAGGGTGAAGGACTAACAACAGGGATTAACAACAGTTATGGTATGTGACATGACCCTGGGAACAAGTGGAACAAGTGGACTCAGTGGAGGATGATGTCCATGAGTGACAGGCTGTCAGATAGCATGTGGGGAATGTGACTTGAGTACCAATACGCTGACGCCATGTATGACCAGGGGCCTGCCGAAAGGAATATCCATTCCGGACCCCCCCCCCCTTCGGTTAAAAGAAGAACACCAGAGGGGGTCCGAAATCCATTGTGATCCATTGATCTGCACGCTTGTTTCCTGGCCGCAGATCTGAGCGCGCTCTTTAATACTCATTCCGGACCCCCCACCTCCATTAAAGGTAGAACGGACGGGGGGTTCTGGAATCCATTGTGGACCATTGATTTAAGCGCTCCTCCCTGAGTCGTCCAGATGTGCGCCCATGTTATTACCGATTCCGGACCCCCCCCCCCGGTTAAAAACATAATGGTCGGGGGGGTCCGGAATGCGCTGTGCACTGTAGATCTTGGCGCCTAGATCAGAACCGTCGAGATGTGCAGGAAACATAAGCTGGGAGAGGGGAAATATGTAGTTGGGGAAAAACTTAGGATATAAAGAATTTTATGGGTTTTTTCCAATTTTTCACATAGACACCACCAAGGGGACATCATCTAAACTATTCTTAAGCAAAGGAGACATGGTGTAGCATTTTCATCAATCTAGTTTCATGGGTGGTGAAGCAAATGAAGCAACTAACCTACCTGATAACCTATCTTCCGAGGACAATTAACCCAGATTAAACTGTTGGGTTAAGAAATTACTCTACCTAAGGGCTATCTGACCAGGATTAGACAATCTGGTCAGATTTATTCACTAATCAAACCTAAGGGATATCTGACCAGGATTAGACAGTCTGGTTAGATTTATTCACTAACCTAGCAACATTAAATTTAAAAAGAACTTGGCCATGCTTGAAAGGTATGGCCAAGTTACTATTATTGCATGGGGCTTTTCTTTTCAATTCTTTTATGCCCTCTTTTCTTTTTCTTTTTCTTTTCTTTTATTTTTCTTTTTTCTTTTCTTTTCTTTTCTTTTCTTTTTCTTTTTTCTTTTCTTTTCTTTTTCGTTTTTCTTTTCTTTTTCTTTTCTTTTATTTTTCTTTTTTCTCAAATTATTTACAGAATGAAAAATCATTTGTCAATGAAAACACCAGATACAGATAATATCCAAGTCATCAGTTTATTCCCATAATTTATGGGGTGATAACAGCGCCATTGCCGGGGACGAAGTTGAAAATTTTCCCCGAGATTGAATGACATCGAGCCTCTAATTCTGAAGGTGCATCAGGCATCAGAGCCTTTGAAGATTTCTACTGTGCACTTGGTGACTCCATTGTGGCGAACCTGTCATTTTAATTGTGGCTTTCAGAGGTACACACATGTGGTCGCATCCACAGATGCCTCTACCTACGCCTGAAGCTGAGCCGCAGGCGAATCTCAGAAGAGGAAAGGCCCCCCAAGGAGAAAATTCCACCACCAAACCAGGTATTTTTCCGTATCCTTCTGTAGAAAATCCTTTATCTTCCTGTTTCCTGAATTTCGGAAGTGTTCCTGCCGAGTTGTCTCCTCCTAGTTTTGGACTAGAGGGAGAAACCCTTGCCACTTCCCTTACCCCTGTAAGCCTATTTCCAGTATCCCCAGTTCAAGCTCCTTCCCCTCCAAGTTCTCTTCCACCTAATATCCCTATGGCAGGAGAAATTCCCCCCATGACCAGAATGGAGGATATTATAGCCACCAGGTATGCTCCCCTTTTGCTACCCTATCCTCTCAACACCCTTCCGACAGATGGCTACCTCAAGAAGCTGCCCAAGTTTACAGGCGAGGGGGACATAACTGCAGAAGAACACCTTGAAGCCTTTTACAGTTTTACAGATGACCATGTCATCATGCATGCAGATGTGTGGATGAGGATTTTTGTCCATAGCCTTGAGGGTGAGGCTAGAAAATAGTTTAGGGCCTTGCCTCTTGGATCTATTAATGGGATTGAGGCTTTGGATAATTCCTTTTTGAGATAGTGGGGAGACAAAAAGGATTTTATGTATTACATGACAGACTTTGGATATTTGAAGAGAAAGGAAGGAGAGTCTGTTTCTGACTTCTCCAAAATATTTAACAAAATGTACAATAAAATCCCTGTTGAGATTAAGCCCTTAGAATCCTTTGTGAAGATCACTTATGCTAGAGCTTTTGATCCCGGTTTTTGCCTTCTGTTGAGGGAAAGGAGAGCCACCACTCTGGCACACATACAAGGCATGTTCGTAGAAGTAGAGTCTAATATATTGGTTGTTGACCGACTCGGGAGTAAGGCTGACAGAGACATACCCAGGAGGAGAGTTGAAGCCTCCTCATCCTATTCCTCTCCCCTTCCTCCTCAAATGGATGAGGTAACTAAAGTGCTGAAATCTCTCTCGGCTTGGATGAAAAAGTGGGAGTTAGAGGGGAAGCCCGTGTACAGAAATCCCCAGAATACTAATAACAAAGGTTTCAGGAGGCCTGGTAAAAATGTGCCACAAGCCTCCCCAAGGGAAAAAAGGAGTAGAGACAGATATGATCAAAGGATTCAGACCCCTCTCCAAAAAAACATAGTTTCTCATGAGGAAGGAGAGGAGATAGAAGAACTCGACCCTAAAATTAACTGCATTGAAGACACCTCCCCTTTTCCCCATTTGACTCAATATCAATATGAAGAATCCCTTATGAGCGTACAAATCAATGAGTTGGGTAAAGGAGAGAAGGCCAACAACGCCCCTAACATATACCATCTCCTATCAAAGAAGAAAGATGATACTTTTGACTGCCAAGATCAGCCCCTTATAGCAGAAAGGCCCGCTAAAGTTGTTGCCACAACTACTAAAGAAAAGAAAGCTCAGAATACTTCGTTAACAGCCAAAGAGTCTGTTTATGAGGTAAGGGAACCTCCTAAGCTCCTCTCCTCTTTTAGTTTTGAGCATGATATTTAGAAGATCAGAATTCCTGTACCCCTCTCAAAACTAGTTAAAAATGAAGATTTCAAAAGTTCCCTCTCTAAGATGTTACAATCTGAGCCCCCCCCAACCTTCAAAAAACTCAATAAATATTCAAGATGAAAAGCCAGTAGTTGTCTTAGGTCCCATGGTAGAATATAGAGACGATTCATCCCCTCCCTTTTACACATCCCTAAACATACATGATAAGGTGCTGCATAATTGCCTCATGGATTCAGGGGCTTCCCACAACCTTATGCCCAAAATAGTCATGGAAGAATTAGGACTGGAGGTGACGAAGGCTTACCATGATTTATACTCTTTCGATTCAAGAAGGGTACAATGCCTTGGATTCATCAAAGACTTGGTCATCTCTTTGTTTCAGCTGCCAATAAAAAGTGTGGTCATGGACATTGTAGTAGTCGATGTTCCTTCCAAGTTTGGCACGCTGTTGTCAAGATCTTGGATTAAAAATATTGGAGGAACATTACAAATGGATCTCACATATGCTACCATTCCAGTCTTTGGAGGGGAACACAGGAGGTTGTACAGAGAGGCCCAGCTGGCCTACATTGTTAGTGATGAGGAAAACCCCACCAATCACCCTATCTTTGCACTAGACATTGATTTGGGATCTAGTTTGTTGCAACTCACTGATGCTCCTGAAGCCCCTTTTCAAGTCAGAAGGTATCCCCCTTTTAATCACGAGATGCCTCCTCCAACCACCTCTGTTTGGAAGATGTTTTTCGATGGGGCTTATTCTAGCAAAGGCGTTGGCGCTGGAGTGGTGTTGGTGTCACCTTGTCAGGAAACCATGTCCCTGTCATACAAGCTAGAATTTGAAGCCACCAATAATGTGGCGGAATATGAAGATATGGTTCTGAGTTTAAGGGCTGTAAAGGATATGGGGATAGAGGAGATAGCAGTGTTTGGATATGTTGAGGTGATTATTTAGAAAGTCAGAAATGCTTATTGGGCCAAGCATCCTCGGCTCAGGAGTTATAGAAATGAGGTGTGGGACTTGATCAAAAATTTCTTCTCATCTTTCAACATCTCTTTTATTCCAAGGGAGAAAAATGCTTTGGCCAATTCCTTAGTCGTTTCAGCGAGTCTGTTCAATATCCCTCTATCGCCTAAGAGAAAATACGATGTTGAGATAAAATATAGGCCAGCTGTACTAGACAATGTCAGACACTGGAAGGTATTCGAAGACGATCTTAAAATCAAGAATTTTCTGTAGGTTCTCAACGAATGTTTTGTGTTGCACATTGATCAGGACCATGACCTTGAAGGTCACCCCTTCCCTAAGGTATTTTTAAATAAAATTGCTAATCACCATATTATTCAACTGCCTAGCAATCATATTCTGAAGGGACTAGTCCCTTTAGAAAGATTGTTCGATGGTAATGATGTGGTAGTAAAGGGTGAAGTTTCGAATGGAGATGTCGATTCGGCTGAGTGCAACATTGACACACAGGAGGAGCCTAAGTTTGTCAATTTGTCGAGTAGTTTGACCAGAGAATAGAGGGCCGAATATACTGAGCTATTAAGAGAATTTGCTGATGTGTTTTCATGGACTTATGAAGACCTCAAGACATATGACATGTCTATCATTGAACACAAGATCCCACTGAAGGAGGAGGCTAAACCATTTAGGCAGAAGTTAATACAGATAAATCCCATGTTGTTTCTTGTCATGGAGAGAGAAGTTAAGAAACTATTAGATGCCCAAATCATTGTTCCCTTGAGATATTCTAAGTGGGTGGCCAATTTGGTCTTGGTGAGGAAGAAAAGTGGGGAAATCAGGCTCTGTGTTGACTTCAGAAACCTCAACAGGAGCTCAAATAAAGACAATTATCCCTTTCCCAACATGGAACACATATTGCAGAGGGTCACTGGTGCATCCAGGATATCCATGGTTGATGGATCCTCTGGGTATAATTAGATATCAGTCATGCCCGAGGATAGAGAGAAGACAACCTTCACCACTCCCTGGGGAACATTCATGTATGCTAAGATGTCGTTTGGACTTATGAATGTAGGAGCAACTTTTCAACGAGCTATGGATATGGCCTTCATAGGAGAGAAACACCAGTTTTTAGTGATCTATTTGGATGACATCACAGTCTTTTCCAGGTCTGATATGGAGCACTATTATCACCTAAGGAAGGTTTTCCTGAAATGTCGGAAGTTTGGCCTTTCTTTGAACCCCAAGAAGTCTATTTTTTCTATGAAGGAAGGGAATCTGTTAGACCATATAGTATCAGCAGAGGGATTGAGGATTGATCCCAATAGGGTAGAGGAAATTTAGACCCTGTCACTTCCCAGATCTAGAAAGGAAGTTTAGGTCTTTTTGGGGAAGATTAATTTTCTGAGGAGATTCGTCTCAAATTTTGTTGAGTTGGTGAAACACATCACAGCCATGCTCAGGAAAGGAAATGAAGTAAAATGGACTTCCGAGCATAGGCAATCTTTCATCCAAATAAAAAGGGCGTTGACTGAGGCACCTATGCTGGTCAGTCCTAACTATTCCAAGGATTTTCTAATTTTTTCGTTCCCTTCTTTTGATACAGTAGCAGCGGTCTTATTGCAAAAAATTGAGGAAGGTCGAGAGCAGCCCATTTCCTTCTTCATCAAGGCATTAAGAGATGTAGAGATCGGGTATGAGATCATGGAGAAGTAGGCTTATGCCTTAGTGAAGGCACTCAAAGATTTGAGAGTCTATGTCTTGCACTCAAAAGTGACCGCGTACGTGCCTTCAACATCCATGAAAGATATCCTTATACAACCTGACGTAGATGGAAGAAGGGGTAAATGGATTGCTAAGATTTTGGAGTTTGATCTAGAGATAAAGCCCACCAAGTTGGTTAAATGGTAGGGTTTAGCCAAGTTGTTGGTTGAATCCAATTGCAGGGCCTTGGGGGTTAGCTTCATAGATACTTTCTGAGAAAATCAGCTAGCTAATTTGTCCAACAAAATCTCTCACGATGGCTCATCACTAGCAGAATGCACCTGAAACCGAGACATTTTGTACTTTTTGCAAGATTTGAAGCCTCCTGATGGAATGGGTAAGAGTAAGGCAAGAGATTTAAATCTCAAAATGATAAGGTATTGCCTCATTGACCAAGTCTTGTACTGGAGAGACCCCCTAGGGGTGTTGGTGAGGTGTCTGAGCCCACAGGAAGCCCAGAAAGTTATGTTTGAGTTCCATGGTGGCCTTTGTGGAGGGAATCATTTTTGGAAGACCACAACTCACAAAATTCTTAGGACTGGGTACTACTGGCCCACCTTGTTCACTGATGTCTCTAGAAAAGTTAGAGCTTGTATCAAATGCCAAAGGTTCTCATGAAAGTAGCAGCTCAACTCACTGCCACTAAAGCCTGTGGTAGCTTCAACACCTTTTCAACAATGGGGGTTGGACTTCATTGGGGAGATTCATCCTCCTTCAAGTGGCCAACACAGATGCATCCTGACTGTGATAGACTATTTCACTAAGTGGATAGAAGCAGCCCTCGAAAGGAGTGCTTCTCACAAGGTTATTATCAGCTTCATGGAGGATATCATAGCCAAATTTGGTTGTCCTAGTAGAATTGTCACTGATAATGTTGCTTCTTTCTAGTTTGAGCCTCTGATTAAGTTCTGTGAATAGTTCAAAATTTCACTGTTTCACTCCACCGCCTATTATCCTCAAGGAAATGGACTGGAAGAATCTTCCAATAAAATCCTAATCAAGCTCATCAAAAGATTGTTGGAAGATAATAAGAGGGCCTGGGATTCAAAGCTCAAATTCTCATCCCTAGGCACCTCACCTTTTCAACTGGTTTATGGGATGGAGGCTATTTTTCCCACTCAACTCGCGTTACCTGTAGAAAAATTCTTCAAGGATATTGAAGGAGAGCCAGATCATATCATCAGGAGGATTCATCAAATAGTGGAGGTGCAACAGATCAGGGAACAGGTGATGGACGTGACCCATAGTCATCAGCAAAAGGTCAAGCAGGATTTTGACAAGAAGGTCACAAAGAAGGAGTTTGAGCTCGGGGATTTTGTGCTTAAGTGGGATGCACCCAGGCAGGATAGGGGAAAACACAAAAAATTTGATGCCCTCTGGAATGGGCCCTTCAGGATCACTGAATATTCTCAAATAACACTTATAGGTTGCAGGATTTGGAGGGTGAGGAAGTTTTTAATGGCCCAGTAAATGGGCATTTCCTGAAAAGATGTTTTGTTTGAGTCGTAGGCGGCTCCTTGTTTTGTAAATATTGTCCTTTTAGTTGTTTACTTATTTATTTCCAGCTTAATATACGACTCCATAGCCCAACAGCAAGGCACTAGAGTTGCAAATGAGTTCTTATAGCATCGCAGGGACGACTCTATCCCCCATGGAGTCTAATGTTAGCACAAATTCTTGCAAGAGGGTGTTTTCTTTTGGTTTCGGGCCCCTGGTGTAAATGTATAGAAGTGGGGTTTGAAAACCGGTCGAGTGTGTTTTATTCAAAGGCCGCAACCATGAGCGTCGAGTGCAGCCCACAGAACGAGCCCATTTCTGGCTTAAAATCAAGCGAGCGAGCACTTTGTCTTTCAATGATGAGAATCCACAGAGGGGGAAGATCGATGGCCATCAAGAGATGATCTAGGCCGTCCATCCAATGGAACACGTGGTGCGCGATCAAGCCATTTTGGCTATCGAGACTTCCGGAGAACAGAGGGTCTCCTCCTTCCACTACATTTCAGATCCCTGAAGCTCAAAACGTTGAAAAGAACCAGGACCGTTGATCAAGAGATGATATGGTCATCCATCCAAAGGGACACGTGGTGCACGATCAAGCCATTTCGGCTATTGGGACTTCAAGAGAATAGAGGATCTCCTCCTTCCACTGCATTTCAGATCCCCGAAGCCTGAAACGCCGAAAAGAACTAGGACCGTTGATCAAGAGATGATCTAGGCCTTCCATCCATAGGGACATGTGGTGCGTGATCAAGCCATTTCGGCTATCAGGAATTTGGGAGAACAGAGGGTCTCCTCCTTCCACTGCATTTCATATCCCCGAAGCCCGAAACGTCGAAAAGAACCAGGACCGTTGATCCAGAGATGATCTAGTCCATCCATCCAAAGGGACACATGGTGCGCGATCAAGACATTTTGGCTATTGGGACTTTAGGAGAACAAAGGGTCTTCTCCCTCCACTACATTTTAGATCCCTGAATCCCGAAACAATAAAAATAACTAGGATTGTTGATCAAGAGATGATCTAGGTCATCCATCCAAAGGGACACGTGGTGCATGATCAAGCCATTTTGGTTATCGGGACTTTGTGAGAACAGAGGGTCTCCTCCTTCCACTGCATTTCAGATCCCCAAATCCTGAAACACCGAAAAGAACTAGGACCGTTGATCAAGATATGATCTAGGCCGTCCATCCAAAGGGACACATGGTGCGCAATCAAGCCATTTCGGCTATCAGGACTTCAGGAGAACAGAGGGTCTCCTCCTTCCACTGCATTTTAGATCCCCGAAGCACGAAACGCTGAAATCCTGAAAGCACCTTTGAAGAGAGGCACAGGGTCATAGCCCATGGTCACCTGGGGGTGATAGGAAGAACTATGCAAAAGGCCGAAGCACCGGGTTTATCTGCATAAGGGATCACCGCGTTCTCCAGAAACTAGTTCATCTCGACCTCGATCTTGGTCCTTGCTAAAAATAAATGAAGGTGGATGGAGGTAGTTGAAACCTCAGCTCACTCATTAAATGCAAAGCATGGAGGTTCCAGCAGGTAGTCTGCCCGAGATGGTCCTGTAAGTTGGTTTTCTCCAAAGAATCCATGATGAGTTCTCGTCTGACCAGAGGAGTCTGCACACGCTATTTTAGCCTTTAATGTTTCAGCTACCTCCCCTGCAAAGGCCATGCAAAGTTAAGGTGACATCTGACAAAGGAGTTCAGGCCATATTTGACTGAGGAGACGCCACACCTTGAAATTCCTAAGACGCCTCTGTTAGGCGAAGGTTTAGGAGTATATTTACTCAGTTTTTGTATTTTTAAAGGTATCGATGGTTGAGCTAGGCTCCCGACTCTAAAGTTTTGATGAAGCACTGGTTTCTCTGGTTATGTATTGGCACTTGAGACTTCTTGCCTTATGAATGTTAGTTTCTTTCCATCTCTTTGTTTACACTATGTTATAACTTCTCGGAATTGGAGGATCCAGTTGAGTTGCGCCGTTATAGGATGATGTATGTTGGATCACTGTAATAGTTGCATGGTTTCTAATCAACTCTTGTATTTTCTCAATGCTGAATGACTTGGAATTGGAAGATCCAGTCAAGTCACCTTTCAGTTCCTTGAAACTCTGAACTAAGAGGATTTTGTGTTCTGAGTTTTTCCTCTTCAAGCTGTCGAAGGGCCTGATGCCCAAGGCAGTCTTTCTCCCTCCTGTTACCAAGTTTTCCATATGCTCATTTTAAAATCTACTCACTGACTGAAGTTAGATCAAGACCTCCTCTATTGTTACATACCAGGTCTGGTTTTCTGAGTTAGGGAGATATCTTCATGGGCCTCTATCCATCCGATCACCCCATTAAATAATTCGTGACATAAACTGATGGGCGTTGGGCTCTGCTCCTGCCACAATCCAGGAGTGACTTCCGATGCTAACATGATTTTCCATCCACATCTGCCCAGTCAACTCCTGCCATGTGTCTCTACCACATTAGCATCATGAGGTGTCTTTGGTGATGTCATGTTGTCGCCATGTTGACGTCATCATTGACTTTTTGCTAGTCCTTTGACTTTTTAGCTATTTGAGAAAATGGTCAGAGTGCAATAACTCTCGCATACGGAGCCCATTTGAGAAAGTAAATATACTTCTGAAATTAATGCAGCGAGATGGACGCAATGGCATCGGTTTCATTAAATTCTGAGAACTTCTATTTTTTAGCATTGTTTGAGCCTAGGGAGCCTCCTGGATGATTCCTCCCCACTTTGGAAGCTTTTGGACCACCAAAAGTCTACTTTTACTCAGGTAAAAAGTGAGGGTATTGCCTCCCCACTTTGTCTTGTATGATCCATCCTCTCTTTTGGGATAATGATCACCTGACTAATCACAATAAACATGAAAACTAAGATAGCATTGTTTATCAAAGTAATCATTTCATTTATCACACAATCATCTACATTCTTTGTCGCACTCTACAACCATACACCACTGAACAACAACAAACTAATCAACAATATTGAGTATGCAGATGAAAATGACAAAACATGCTTCCCCTTTTGAACAAGAAGAGTAATCAAATTATGCAGTTGAACCTCATGTTGTACCTCTGGTGACACTTCATGACTATTTGAAACATATGGAATCATCTCATGTTTAGCATCACTAACTTCATGTTTTGTTACAGATATAAGTGTTCAACTTTTGCTTGCATTTACCATTTTTTTTAACTGCCCTGTAGCTGCAAAAGACCTGTCAGTTTTCATGTGATGAGAATGAACAATGTACTCCTTCCCATCTTTCTTGAATCAATATTTATTTTCCTCCCTGTAGAATATGGCTTTTCTATCATAAAGGTAAGGGATTCCCAAGACAATCCCACATATGTCCAGTGGCATGATATCAATCTCTACTTCATCAACATAGTTAGAAGTGATTGCAAACTTGATTTTACATTGCTTGGTTACTTGTAAATTGTTATCACCACATATCCATCCCAATGGATATGGTTTAGGATGTGACTTAGTTTCAAGTCCCAAGTTATTTACAACATCTTCACTGATTAGATTGGCTTGTGATCCACTGTCTACAAGAGTATCAACTTTAACATTATGTGTTATAACCATTATATGGAAAAGTTCATTCCTTTTACACTCATCATTTACATCAACTGAACTAGAAGAGCTAGAACTTGCAACAAAATGTATACCTTGGATTCCCATAGCTACAACTTGTTTCTCATCACCGGAATCTTATCCAAGATCCACTTGAACTGTCGCAGATGTGGTATTCTTCCTTCCATGGTTGGAAAACTTCTTTGGCTTCAAGTCAGGATGTAAGACCCAACAACGATCTTCATCATGGACTACTTTCTTGCAATTCTTTCAAGTAGGCTTTTCCTTTCTTGTTGGGGCTATCTTCTTCTCTTTCTCTCTCCTTTTCCCTGCATCCTTTCTTTGCCAAGTATCTGTAGAAACACTATCACCAACATTCCCTTTACTAGATTCAATGTTAATGGCTTGTACACATACTTCATCAAAGTTAGAAGGATTTAGCATAATAATAGTGTGCTTGAGATAAGAATGTAAACCACCAATATATTTTAGGAGTGTCTCTTGTGTATATAATGGAATACCCAAATTTAAATATTTCTTACGAAATATCTGAGTATATTCTTGTACACTGTGACTTTTTGATGGCCTTAAACATTGCCAATTCATCATTTCTTGTTGCATGTAAGCTAAAGGGAAAAATTGTTGTTTTAATGCAATAACAAAATCATTCCAGGAAGAGATTGTTTTACCACTTTTCTTAAGATCATATCTAGTTCTACTTTCCCAACATATGATAGTTGTGCCTCCCAATTTGAGACATGCTAGTTGGATCTTAGTTTCATCATCAACAATATTTTTTATCCTGCAATAGACTTCTAATTGTCTCACCCAATTGTCTAGCTTTTCTGCATCTAATTCACCATCATAAGTGGGTAATTGAAACTTTACATCTAACTTTAATAACGACATATCAGAAGAATGATGAGTTTTTTTCTTATCCTTGGAGGAATGTACACTTGATTCATCATTAAATGATGAGGATGAAGGAGAATAAGGTTTTGAAGGTCCACCACCTCCAACTCCTCCTTTTGCTCTTACCGAAGATTCACCTTTTTCAACTTTTGGATTCCTTCGCTGACCTATTTCATGGTAAATATCCTCTACCATGGCTTGCATCAATTTAAATGCCTCGAAGAAATCATCTTCATATTTGAAGGGACCCAATTTCCGTGGCGAAGACATCTCTTGCTTATGCGGTCGCCTTTGAATCTCTGTGACAAGAGCCTCAAGTTGGCCTTCTCCTCGCTTGAGTTTTTCTCTCGTGAGCATCCAATGCTTACAATTCCTATCAAAACTTCAAAACCAAATTCTCTGATACCATAAAATTGATCCAAAAATGAAGGTATTACTGATAAATTGCAAGTTAGTTTAATGCATTTTTTGCATCGGATCGTTAAGAATGTGAAATAGATAAATTTATTATCTTGTTTGCGGAATATCAAATGTGACTTTTACTTGATTCTTATTAATGAATAATGATATCAGCCATTAATATCCATGATGCAAATTAAGAGAATAAGACAACAAAATAGAAAGAGAAATAGAGACAAGAGGTTGATAACGGAGTTCACCAATCGTTGGCTACATCTCCGGGCCCGCTTCCAAGTGGAGGACCTCTTTATTGCTCTTTAAAATGCTCAAAGTTATCTTGCATAGGCTCTTTGTTGTTACGTTACATGCTTCAGATCTGTTGTGCAAGACCTCCTTTCTCATATTCATGCATCAAAATCCTCTCAACAACATGAGAAAAATGCCTCTCAAAACATGAGAAAAGGCCAAAATTTACAAATTGTTCCTTCAAAACCCTGTATAAAAAACTCTCCTCAAGGCTTCAAAAGACCTAGTTTTTATATTGTTTAAGGCTCAGATGAGGAATCCCAACTTCCCTCAAGATCTGGCCTCTTTTTGGGATCAAATCCCCCTTCAAATGGCCTCAAAATCCTCAAAACACCAATTTTTGGGCATAATATCAGTCAAAAATAAATTTTGTATAGTTAAAAACCAATTTTATTTACAAATACACAGAGTATCCCCCTTGGGCTATGTGTGTTCCCTCTAAACCTGCTCATATATGTTGGCAAATGTTTAACAGGTAGCGTATGCTTGTCATTGATGGCAAGTACAACAGTGAATAAGGCATGAGTATAGGAAGAATTTAACAGACGAGCATCAGAAGTAGTTTGGGAAGATGCTACAGAGAAAGATCGAGAAGATCAGAAGAGATAGTGCAGAAGATGGTTGGCATTCTTTATAGGCAGTATGCACTTGTTATTGATGGCAGGATCAGAGTGTGCATCGATGGAAAAACAGGAACAAAGTAAGCTTAGGAGGAATTAGCACAAAGTCGAATGCAGTGTGTAGGTGTGAACCAGGGATGAGGTTAACTCGTGGCTAAAGATCAAGGGAGTTAGCATACTTAGTATCACAGGTGGATCAAAGGTCGAGGCCTTTGACACTTAGAAATTCTCCCAAGTAAGGAGGATGCGTAAGCTCGGGAGGAGAAGCGTCAGTGATCGTTGGATCCCATCCTGAATTCTCGATGGTCGTCAGATATGAATGTAGACAAGAAGAGCGCATTGAAGAGGAGGATAGATCTCTGGCGTTAGATCCAAGTGTGGGATCTGACCACCATTGGATCAAGGAGAACCTGCACGTTCCTTAAAGTGCAAGGAGTAGAAGGCTCACAAAATCCCGAAAGAAGGAGGACCGTCCATCTTCAGGCAGGACACGTGGACATAGATCAACATTTCATTGACTGGAGAGTCAAAGGAACAGGGTTCCCTAACTTCTCAAAATCGCAATATGCAAAATCGCGACTTCATCGCAGCCATTGAATCAAGATAGAATCTGGACTGTTGATCCAAGTCCCTTTCGGGGTTTCGAGGATCGAGTGTTGAAGATGTCAAAGAATATTACCAGATATCGCGATATGCAAAATCATGACGTAATTGCAACCGTCAAATCTAGATATGATATGGACCATTGATACGACTTCTTTACAGAGTTTCATGGATCGAGATTTGGAAGTGACAAGAACATTCACCACAGGAATGTCGAAATCGCGATATGCGAAATCGCGAAATGATCTTAACCGTCAGATCAAGTGTTGATCGGGACCGTTGATCCCACACCATTTCGGGGTATCGAGGATCGTGACTTCGAGAGTCGAGATGCCTCATCTCCATACTCATGAAATGTGAAATCGTGAAAGCACCTTATGCATAAGGCTGTCGTCACAGCCCTTAGTCACATCAGCGAGAGATGGAGGAAAGAGCTAGAGAAACCAAGCTCGTTTTCAGGGATCGCGACTGGGGATGTTGAGACACATGGTCACACGAATGTCGAATTGTCGAATGTCGAAATGCCAAAATAAATGAAAGATCCCATTGAATCAATCAAATGGTGTAAGTGAATTTGAACAAGATCAGAGGGCTACTGTAGCTCGACACAGTGTAACTGCTAGAAACCACTGATGGTTTATGCCAGAGGACTCGAAGACACATCGGTGTGATCACCAGAGGAGATAAAGAGTCTCTAAGATTCGCCCAGTGAAGAAAGATGATTCTTAGAGGGATTGATAGATGGATGAGTGTTGAAGTCTGTAACTGAAACAGAAGGCATAATCTCGACTGTGCCAAAGAAGATGAGGAGTCTCAACTGCCAGAGAGGTTGAGAAATATCATCAGAACACCCAGTGATGTTGGACGCATGGTGAAAAACGACCAGAGAAGCTGAAGAGTCACGATGATGATCAAACAGAGCACTCAAGTCGCAGAGGAATTTGGCACGGAGTGTGCATGAAGAGGCATTGCAAATATTTCATGCACAAGGAGCACAGGTACTATAAGAATGATGAACAAAGAAGAGATGGGGGTTGTTTTTGTGGTGGAGGATTCAAGTGTGAGCAAGGAGGTAGAGCGCAGGAGTAGAGATGCTTGGTAGAGGAAGGTTGCATCAAAGGGATATGGTGCAGAGAGTATAAAAGGAAGAAGAATAGAAAGTGCAAGGCGCGTGCAGAAGACACTGATGCAGATAGGGCAGAGCAGCGTAACAGAACAACAATCAGGCTGGTAAGCCATTGAATAATGTTATATCGCTATAATAAGTTTTAGTAACAAAGAATTTATTATTCAAGGTGGTTGGGAGGTGCTAGGGAGGACTGGTGTCCTCAAAGGTTCAAGTGGGTGCTTGAACACAGGGAGTTGGTGCTTCCTTCTAGTTGGTGCTAGAGAAACCAGGGACTTGGTGATTCGTTCTAGTTGGTGCTAGAGAAACCAGGGGGTTGGTGCTTCCTTATAGTGGGTGCTAGAGAAAAAAGAGATTCGGTGCTCTCGGCAAGTTGCAACCTGCAAAAACAGAGGTTGTAGCCTCACAATGAGTTGGTGCTCATATGTATGATAATGTAAAGAATGTAGATAATACTTATCATATAAAGAAAAAGAGGTTTTTACCCTGTATGGGTTTCCTCGGGAACTATCTGTCTTTGTCTTTCTCACATATGTGACTAATGTTGAATGTGCCTTTGTTTATTTCTCTGCATTATTGTGATCATCATTAAGTGCCTTGTAAGGATTTAAAAAAAAACAGCATAATTGTTTAAGCACGGTAACAACTGATTCACCCCCCCCCCTCTCAGTTGTACAACAATTGGTATCAGAGCTAGCCTCTTTTATTTAAGGGTAGATCCTAGAGGTTAAACATGTCAAGCCATGAAGGAAATTCAACCAATAAGGCCCCTCTATTCAATGGAACAAACTTTGCCTTCTGGAAAGTTAGAATGAGAACCTACATAATGGC
>ML812656.1:306676-325786 GCA_009831015.1 Picea engelmannii
ATTCAATGGAACAAACTTTGCCTTCTGGAAAGTTAGAATGAGAACCTACATAATGGCTTTAGGTGTAGATGTCTGGGATGTGGTAGATACTGGGTATGTAAAGCCAGTTGTGCTAGCTAATAAGGATGACAAACTAGAATTTATATTCAATGCTAAGGCTATGAATGCTATCTTGAGTGGGCTTGCAGAAGCAGAATTCGTAAAAGTTATGCACCTAGAAACTGCCAAAGAAATGTGGGACAAACGCATTAGCAGTTATGAGGGTAATGAGAAGGTAAAGGATGAAAAACTTCAAACCTACAGAATACAGTTTGAACAGCTGAAAATGAAGGAATATGAAACTATTGGAAAATACTTTCTGAGAATAGAATAAATGGTAAATGCAATGAAGGCACTTGGTGAAACAATTGGGGAACCTTCTTTAGTTCATAAAATCTTGAGATCTCTCCCAGATAGGTTCAACCCGAAGGTATCTTCTATAGAAGAACTTAATGATCTAAAAAACTTACAGTTTGATCAACTTCTAGGAACATTGACCGCATATGAAATGAGAATAGTTAAATATAAACCCACCTCTAGAGAAGCATCATTTAAAGCAGACAAGAATGAGGATTCTGAGCCCGATGAAATTGAAGCAAAATTTGTGAAGATACTGAAGAAGGGATCAGGAAAATACAAAGGTAAACTACCTTTCAAATGCTTTAATTGTGGAAGGATAGGTCATTTTGCAAATAAATGTCCACACAAGAAACATGATCAGAACTATGAAGGTGAAGAGAAGCACAAATCCAGGAGATTTGATAAAAAGAAAAGTTTATGTGTAAACAATTATGACTCCTCATAAGACACCGATAGTGACTCTTCCTTTGAAGATAAGGTAAATGACTTCATGCTTATGGCCAAAGAGAATTATGATAATAAAAGCACAGGTAGTGATGAGAATGATGAAGAATTTGTCGTTGACATGGAAGGAGAACTGATCAGTGCTTTGGAAGAGATTGACAGACTAAGAATCAAGAACATAAAGCAAAGACAATTTTTGATACAGTTCGAGAAAGACAGTCAAGAACCTGGTGAAGACCTTGTCCTACTAAAAGTAAAATTGGAAGAGGCAAAGAAAATCGAAAAGATTATGAAACATCAACTATCAGAAAAGAAGACATGTGAATCATTAGAACAAGAAGTAGTGAAAACAAGGAAAGAAATGGAGAAATTTCAAGCCTTGTATAATCAGAATCTGTCAAGTATCAAAGCCTTAGAAGGATTAGCCACCATTCTGAATAAGCAAAGGAATCCAAAGCTGAAAACTGGTTTGGGTTATGAAGAGGGATCAAGCAGTGGGAAGCCAGGAAATGAAGAACCCATCAAGTTTGTCAAAAGTACAACCAATAACAATAACAAACCTACAGAAACAAAGGAAGACAATCAACTTCCCAGGACGAGTAAAGAAAAAGGTGCTAGGATTGAATCTGAAGAATGAAGAAACAATGCTCTCTCTGCTGAAAGACGTCATCAACAAGAAAGAAATCGATTTGCTCAAAGAAGGAAACCATTTTCCAGGTACAAAGAATTTTTCTATGGCTATTGTTTTTACTGTTCTAACTTTGGTCACAAAGTTGTAAATTGTTCCTTAATACGTAGACATGAGAAATTAATATTTCAAAGGAATAAATACTTCCCGCAACAAAGAATGATAAAGTCAAGTAATAATCCTTCACGGACTACAAATTGCCAAATTAAGTCTGGACACATACAACTAAGGAGGCCAAGAAATAATCAACAATCAATAAGTAGGCAACACTGCAACAACAAGTTTGACTTATTGAATAATGAGGTTGAATGCTACACCTGTCATAACTTTGGACATAAATCTATCGAGTGTCGGTTAAGGAACTATGAACCAGATTCGAAATCCCCTGCTGAAAATGTCAAGTTTTGGAAGAAGAAGGAAAGTAACAAGTGTGGATTATTATTGTCTGCTCAAAGAAAAATGAACCCTTGGTATATAGATAGTGGATGCTCCAAACACATGACGGGAGACAAAGGCAAGTTTCTATCTCTAAGTGAAAGAAAATCGGGAAGTGTAACCTTTGGAAATGATGCTCCAGGGAAAATAAAAGGCAAAGGGATGGTGAGCTTAAGTAATGGAAAAGGAAAATCCCAAGATGTTCTACTTGTGGATGGGATGAAACATAACCTTCTCAGTGTAATTCAAATGTGTGATAGAGGATGCGAGGTGTTATTCACGTCCAAGGACTACAAGATAAAGTCTGTAATCTCAGGACAAGTGGTGGCCAAAGGCATAAGGACAAAAAATAATGTATATGTGCTGAAAGAAAATAGAGAATAATGTCATCTAAGAAAACATGATGAAAGATGGTTATGGCACAGGAGAATTGGACATCTAAACTTTGACCACTTAATCAAACTCAAAAACCTCGAGGCAGTAAAATATCTTCCGAGAATATCAAAGCCCTAAGATTCAGTGTGCAAACCCTGTAAAGTAGGGAAACAAAACAGGACATAGTTTAAGTGCAAGAGTTTTACTTCAACAAAGAAACCACTCCAACTAGTTCATATGGATTTATGTGGACCATCAAGAAAGGAAGGCATAGGGAAAGAAAACTACTTCATGTTGATTATCGATGATTACTCTAGACTTACTTGGGTTTCCTTTCTCAAAGAAAAAGCTGAAGAATTTGAGAAGTTTAAGATATTTAAGGCTTTAACTGAGACTCAAACAAGGAAGAGGTTAAAGGTAGTAATATCAGACCGGGGAGGAGATTTTATGTCAAGAGACTTCAAGGAATTTTGTGATGAGCATGGGATCAAGAGAGAATACAAAATCCTAAGAACTCCACAACAAAATGGAGTAGTTGAGAGGCAAAATAGAATAGTGCAGGAAATGGCCAGGTCAATGATGAATGAGAAGAACATTGGTCAAACCTACTGGGTAGAAGAAATACACACAGCAGTCCATGTTCTTAACAAAGCCCACCTCAGACTACAAAGTGACAAGACACCTTATGAATTATGGTTTGGAAGACCTTCCTCAATCAAACACTTCAGACTCTTTGGGAGTAAATGCTACATAAAGAATAATGATGAGAACCTCGGAAAATATGATGACAGGGTGGATGAAGGTATTTTCTTAGGGTATTCTACAAACAGTAAATGATACAGATGCTATAATAAGAGGCTGCATAAAATGGTTGACTGTATTGATGTAAAAATTGATGAAGGAATCCCAGCAAGAGAGGTGTACAATAATGAGTCTTCTACAAAAGACACAGCTAAAGCTGAAGATGAACAAGTCCAAGAATCAGAAAATGAATACTCTGAATCAGATGAAGACTCAGACACTCAGATAGACTCAAATCAGCAGTCAACTACAAATTCCTCCTCCAGAATCATTCAAAAGAATCATCCTACAAGTCAGATAATTGGAGAAAAAGACAAAGGTGTACAAACCAGGAGAAAGCTAATCAAAATCACCGAACAATATCATATAGCTCTCATATCCATGATGGAACCCAAGAATTTTAATGAAGCCAACAAATATTATCACTGGGTTAAAGAAATGAATGAAGAACTTGATCAGATTGAGAAAAACAATACATGGGAGATGGTTCAAAGACCCGAAGATAAAAATGTCATTGGCTCCAAATGGATCTTTAAGAATAAGTTGAATGAGCAAGGACAAGTTATCAGGAACAAAGAGAGGTTAGTCAATAAAGGCTATGCTCAGATAGAAGGACTAGATTTCGATGAAACATTTGCGCCCGTAGCAATATTAGAAGCTATCAGAATGTTTCTTGCCTATGATTGTCATAAAAGGTTTAAAGTATACCAAATGGATGTCAAGTCAGCCTTTCTCAATGGAGATTTAAGAGAATAAGTCTATATGGAACAACCAAAGGGTTTCAAATTGTTTGATAACCCTGACTTAGTATGCAAGTTGAAGAAAGCTTTATATGGTTTAAAACAAGCCCCTCGAGCCTGGTATCACAGACTGGATACATATCTCAAAGACAAAGGGTTCAAGAGAGGAACAATTGATAGCAATATGTATATTAAGACAAAGGATAATGATTTGCTCAGCGTATTGTTCTATGTAGATGACATCATCTTTGGATGTAATAAGGATTCACTGGTACAATGGTTTTCTTCTGCCATGGAGTCTAAATTTGAAATGTCTATGATAGGAGAACTGTCATTTTTCCTTGGTCTGCAAATTACTCAGAGGCCAGAAGGGATGTTCATTTCTCAAGAAAAATATCTAAGAGAAATGTTGAAAAGGTTTCAAATGGAAGATTCTAAACCTATGGGTACACCTATGGTAACTGGATGTAAACTAAGCAAGGATGATGATTCACCTGATGTTTATCAAAGCTCATACCGATCAATGATAGGAATCTTATTGTACATCACAACATCTCGCCCAGAAATAATGCATGTTGTAGGAATGGTAGGAAGATATCAGGTTGCACCTAAACAGAGTCATTTGCAAGCTGTCAAAAGGATATTAAGGTATTTAAAAGAAACAATGACTTATGGTATGTGGTATCCCAGAAATCAAAGTCTTCAGTTGACTGCTTATTCAGATGCAGATTGGGCAAACTATGTTGATGAGAGAAAAAGCACCAGTGGAGGAGCATTCTTCTTGGGTGACTCCTTAGTAGCCTGGCTTAGTAAAAAGCAAGGTTCCATTTCTTTATCAACCACAGAGGCAGAGTACATTGTTGCTTCTACCTGTTGCACTCAGGTATTATGGATGATTCAGACACTTGCATACTTAGAGGTAAAATACACTGCACTGATCCCAATTCATTGTGACAACACTAGTGCCATCAGCGTGTCTAAAAATCCTGTCTTCCACTCCAAGACCAAACATATTTCCATAAAATATCATTTTCTGAGAGAGCAGGTCACCAATCAGATTGTTCAGGTCCATTACATTCTCACTACAGAACAAATTGTAGACATATTTACTAAATCACTAGCCAAGACATCGTTTGAATATCTCAGATAGAAGTTGGGTGTCATTTCGTTTCACACCTAAAAGAGTCCATCTTGTTAGGGGGAGTTTTGTATTGTTTCAATATTTAATGCCTCCTAAAATTACTGCAATAGCTCAGGGGGAGCATGTCTCTTCTTTGACATTGATGTCAAAGGGGGAGAAAAGAATTTGGGTGCCTTAGTTGCCATCAATGCCAAAGGGGGAGATTTTTGGCAAATGTTTAACAGGTAGCGTATGCTTGTCATTGATGGAAAATACAACAGTGAAGAAGGCATGAGTATAGGAAGAATGTAACAGATGGGCATCATAAGTAGTTTGGGAAGACGTTGCAGAGCAAGCTCGAGAAGATCAAAAGAGATAGTGCAGAGGATGGTTGGCATGCTTTATAGGCAATATGCACTTGTCATTGATGGCAGGATCAGAGTGTGCATCGATGGAAAAATAGGAACAAAGTAAGCTCAGGAGGAATTAGCGCAGAGTCAAATGCAATGCATAGGTGTGCACCAGGGATGAGGTTAACTCGTGGCTAAATCTCAAGAGAGTTAGCATACTTAGGATCACAGGTGGATCAAAGGTCGAGGCCTTTGACACTTAGAAATTATCCCAAGTAAGGAGGATGCGTAAGCCTGGGAGGAGAAGCGTTAGTGATTGTTGGATCCCATCCTGAATTCCCGATGGCCGTCAGATCTAAATGTAGACAAGAAGAGCACGCTGAAGAGGAGGATAGATCTCAGGCATTAGATCCAAGTGCAGGATCCGACCACCGTTGGATAGAGGAGAACCTGCACATTCCTTAAAGTGCAAGGAGTAGAGGGCTCACAAAATCCTGAAAGAAGGAGGACCGTCCATCTTCAGGTATGACACATGGACACAAATCAACATTTCACTGACTGAAGAGTCAAAGGAACGGGGTTCCCTAACTTCTCGAAATCGCGATATGCAAAATCGCGACTTAATTGTAGCCATTGAATCAAGATAGAATCTGGACCGTTGATCCAAGTCCCTTTCGGGGTTTCGAGGATCGAGTCTTGAAGATGTCAAAGAATATTACTCGATATCGCGATATGTGAAATCACGACGTAATTGCAACCGTCAGATCAAGATGTGATCTAGACCGTTGATACGGCCTCTTTACGGAGTTTCGTGGATCGAGATTTGGAAGTGACAAGAACATTCACCACAAGAATGTCAAAATCGCGATATGCAAAATCGCGAAATGATCTGAACCGTCAGATCAAGTGTTGATCGGGACCGTTGATCCCACACCATTTCGGGGTATTGGGGATCACGACTTGGAGAGTCGAGATGCCTCATCTCCAGACTCACGATATGAAAAATCACGAAATGATCTAAACTGTCAGATCAAGTGTTGATCGAGACCGTTGATCCCACACCATTTCGGGGTATCAGGGATCGCGACTTGGAGAGTTGAGATGTCTCATCTCTAGACTCATGAAATGCAAAATCGCGAAAGCACCTTATGCATAAGGTTGTGGTCATAGCCCTTGGTCACATCAGCGAGAGATGGAGGAAAGAGATAGAGAAACCAAGCTCATTTTTAGGGATCGCGACTGGGGATGTTGAGACACATGGTCACACGAATGCCGAATTGTCGAATGTCGAAATGTCGAAATAAATGAAAGATCCCATGGAATCAATCAAACGGTGCAGGTGAATTTGAACAAGATCGGAGGGCTACTGTAGCTCGACATAGTGTAACTGCTAGAAACCACTAATGGTTTCTGCCAGAGGACTCGAAGACACTTCGGTGTGATCACCAGAGGAGATGAAGAGTCTCTAAGCTTGGCCCAATGAAGAAAGACGATTCTTAGAGGGATTGACAGATGGATGAGCGTTGAATTCTGTAACTGAAACAGAAGGCATAAGCTCGACTGTGCCAAAGAAGACGAGGAGTCTCAACTTCCAGAGAGGTTGAGAAATCTCAACAGAACACCCAGTGATGCTGGACGCATGGTGGAAAATGACCAGAGAAGATGAAGAGTCACGATGATGATCAGACAGAGCACTCAAGTCGTGGAGGAATTTGGTGCAGAGTGTGCATGCAGAGGCATTGCAAATTATGCATGCACAAGGAGAACAGGTACTATAAGAATGATGAACAAAGAAGAGATGGGGGTTGTTGTCGTGGTGGAGGATTCAAGTGTGAGAAAGGAGGCAGAGCACAGGAGTAGAGATGCTTGGTAGAGGAAGGTTGCATCAAAGGGATATGGTGCAGAGAGTATAAAAGGAAGAAGAATAGAAAGTGCAAGGCCCGTGCATAAGAGACTGATGCAGACAGGGTAGAGCAGCGTAATATAACAACAATCGGGTTGGTAAGCCATTGAATAATGTTATATCGTTGTAATAAGTTTTAGTAACAAAGAATTTATTATTCAGGGTGGTTGGGAGGTCCTAGGGAGGACTGGTGTCCTCAAAGGTTCAAGTGGGTGCTTGAACACAGGGAGTTGGGGCTTCCTTCTAGTTGGTGCTAGAGAAACCAGGGAGTTGGTTCTTCCTTCTAGTTGATGCTAGAAAAACTAGGGGGTTGGTGCTTGCTTCTAGTGGGTGCTAGAGAAAACAGAGAGTCGGTGCTCTCAGCAAGTTGTAGCCTGCAAAAACAGAGGTTGTAGCCTCACAATGAGTTGGTGATCATATGTATGATAATGTAAAGAATGTAGATAATACTTATCATATAAAGAAAAAGAGGTTTTTACCCTGTATGGGTTTCCTCGGGAACTATCTGTCTCTGTCTTTCTCACATATGTGACTGATGTTGAATGTGCCTTTGTTTATTTCTCTGCATTATTGTGATCATCATTAAGTTCCTTGTAAATATTTAAAGAAAACCAGCATAATTGTTTAAGCACAGTAACAACTGATTCACCCCCCCTCTCAGTTTTCCAACAATATGAGTTTCATATGGCCAAGCGCTAGCCCAAAGGGCTAAGCGTTGGCCCCTTAATCTGCGCTAACTCCTAGTTACATGGTGCATGGCATGCGACCATTTCTTAATGGATAGAACCTTTCATGCGCAAATGGTGGAGCGCCCAACCCATATGGTTGTGGTTGCATGGTTGTAATAAAAACCGTGGGCTGGGGCTATAACCCAACCCCCCCCCCTTTCTGCCCATATAGTCATATATTATATTTTAAATATATTTAAACTTGTCTTAATAACAAGCAATATATGTGGGTGCATTGGTGTTGGGTCATTTCTCAAGGCTTGGGCTTGGTGGGTGGTCGTGGGTTCAAAACCCATGGACCCCCAAACTAATTTTTTGAACTTTCCATACAAATTGTTGACTGGGTGCCATGTGGATGCCCATGCCTGGGCCACATGGCACCACCTCATTTGCCTGAACTTTGCCACGTGTCCAACTCTGATTGTATCTGCCATCCACATCTACCCAGTCAACTACTGCCACATGTCTTTACCACATCAACATCATGAGGTCTCTTTGATGATTTCATGCTATCATCATGCTGACGTCAACATTGACTTTTTTCCAGTCCTTTGACTTTTTAGTTGTTTGAGAAAACAGTCAGAGTGCAATAACTCTCGCATACAGAGCCTGTTTGAGAAATTAAATATACTTCCAGAATCAACGCGACGAGACAAACACAATGGCACCAGTTTCATTCAATCCTGAGAACTTTTATTTTTGAGCATTTTTTGAGCCTGGGGAGCCTCCTGGATCACTTACCAATAGGTCCTTTGTCTTAGTTTCCCATCCAAATTCTCTACAGACCATTGGTTGGTAGTGGCAAAGGCACCTAATGAACCCACCACTTCCTTAGCGAATTTTGAATATTCTTGGTTTTGTCCATTGTATATTATCCTTTTCCTTTTTATGGTTTCTCCCTGCTTCTGATGTGTTTCTCGTTTAACAATGGCCCTCCTTTTATTGTTGAAGAAGAATTCTGACGGGGGAATCTCTTCAAGTGCAATTGGGGTGAGATCATCTACAAAATTGATATTGGAACTTGGATTTCCAAAAGTAGACTACAACAATGTCAATGAAGTGATAGGGGCACCTATCTCCTTAGATGATTGTTTCTCAGCAGAGTTGGACACAGAGGTGGTTGGCATAGAAGGTGATGTATCATGTCCTCATTTCAAAAAGGCTTCGAGATGAGACTTTTCCTAAGGGCCTAGTGGAGTTGATACTAGAGCTTCTAATTCCTCAATTAAGACTTCAATGTCCTTTGGATTTTCCTTAGTTTCCTGCTTTCCAGAGCTCTGTGTCTCAAAACCTGGAGGTACAGTCTCTTGTGTAAACAAAGGGGTTACTGAATATCCCTGTAGTACCCTTGGAAAGCTATTCCATCTGTGATTTTGGAAACTGGAGAAGCTAGCCTATTGATCTAGGGACAGAGTTTGCACTATGTTCAGTACTTCCTCATATGAACTGCCCCCCCTAAATATTTCATCCTGTGGGTAATTCTCATGTATATACTTCTTTAGGTTGTATTGATCCAGCTGGTTTTCCATGATTTTCTATGGATCGTGCCTTTTAAACTCGATGTCAACCAACTTGACATCCTCCAAAGCTATAGCCTCTACTTTAGAATGACCGAAGTCTAACAATGAAAACATACCAACCTGAAGAGGGAAGGTTGGCCATACCTTTTTATGGCCTGCTTTCAGTTCCTTGTTGATGCCCCCTGTCACGATTTGATAAGCCATTTCTAGGCATACCATCCGATCTGGTAAAAACTTTGAGAGATCATGGGGAGGGACCGAGCACCCGAAAACACTAATGTAGGAAAAGTTTTCTTCGATGTACCGGTCTGCTATTTTGCCCAGGTTTCCCATGATTCTATCTAAAATCCGAGGGGTTGGGAAACCATATAAAGATATATGAATGGGCACCACTACATGATGGCAGATTTTGTAGAAGAAATATTTGGCCTTTTCCTCCCATAGTTTGGAATGGTAAAAGTGTATGGGTTCGACATTGGTTAGAGTCAAGCTCCAATTCATTAGTGGGAAAGGGATTATGAAGTATATGGCATCCATAATATATGTAGACATGTAGATAGGGGCAGACTGTCCCTTTTATTTAGCCAGCTGGTATTCATTGATTTCCTTGGCCAGATTATCTGATAACATCTTGGCCCACTTGAAAGAGTATCCCTCAGCCACTTCATGCATAATTGCGACCCATGCTATCGTGAAATGAGTGGAGTTCTTCTTTCCGAATATCCTACAAAGCATCAAAGATACATAAATCATATGGGTATATAACTACCTTGTGTCATAAATGCCATGAACATTGGATCTGAATTTTTTTGGGTGCCACCACCAGGTCTTGATTATATCTGGATAGGTTTTATCATATCGTATACACTCGTGTTGTTCAAAATCCAGTAGGAACGCAACATTGTGATTATATTTAAAGTTGGGGAATAACTTATACATTACTTGTATGTGTTTTGGTCGAAAATACCCAACAACAACCTTTTGAGAGTTGTAAATGCTCTTGGTTTGAATGTCGACGTTTTCTAGGGCCCAACCTATCATGTCGTTATACAGAATGAGTCTCGGACACGCAACTATTTTGTGTAGCTATGACTGAGCTATATCGCCAAGTTTAGTTGCATGAGTTTCACTCACTTCATCGCCTGAATCCTCTGGGAAATTTATAATCTCATTCTCTAGAATATCAAACACGTGTATCCAAGATTTCACAGTGTCAATGGCTCTCGGTGAGGTATCCGACAGAACATCCGCATTCAGATTTTCACTTTCACCATCTTCTTTAGCCATATTCCATGGTGCCATGATATTGATAAAATAGGAATGGGTTTACCTGTTATAGGAGGATGTGTGAGCTTCTCAGTTGGCTAAAACTTACTATTCTGCAAGAATGAAAATAGAATTCAAAATCAAGCATTCGTATTCACCTCAGGTGCATTGATTTGAGTACGCCTTTACTGACGACAAATTTATTAACCTTAATGAAAAAGTATATATGGTGATCCGCAATCCACACTAAAAAATATTACCGTTGGTTTATGATAAGTGCCATTAATATCGACAGTTCATGGTCGAGAGTTTTGGATGAAACAAATTTGAAATTTCCCGAATCGCGTATCCGCTAAGGTTAATTACTAGATAATATCGTTTAAAAAATTAATTAATTATGTTTAACTTGAAGTGCTTTCGGCTATTCAAACTTCGGGATTTTTCAAAGTTGCTTAATATAGAATCCCCGAAACCCAAAACTGTGAAATGATTAATTATCAGATAATCATTTTTAAGTTTTAATTAACCCTGTTTAAGTTTCAAGTGTTTCAGAAGTTCGGACTTCAAAGATTTGAGGATGTGATGGATGGTAAAGGTCCAAATTCCGAAGTACGAAGTTGTTAACTATCTTTTAATCACGATTAACTTAACTAATTAAGATTTAATATTTTGTCATTTTGCTACTTCGTGGATTTGCAAGTTAATTCTTTATTATATTTCTAAAAAGGCCACTACCCATAGTGACATGTCAAGTATGACGTCACTTTAGATGATGTGTCGAGACCAAGGGGTGACACGTGTTACTTAGAATTGTATGAATCTTCATATGAAAAGGTCGAAAATAGATGCCATGTGTCAACCCAGGGAAGACTCAAAGGGTACACGTGTACCATGACTCGTGTCTTTTAAGGTGTGTAGAAAGTGATAACGGACACTTTCAAGTTTTGAGACTTTAATCATGAAGACCTGTCGAAACACCCGAAGCACGAAGCTCTGAATCGGCCTTTAGTGATTTGATTCTTTAACAATCAGGCGGCTCCAAAACTCGGGGAAAAAGGAGATTGGTCGATCAACGGGGGAACTTTATCAACGACGGATATCATGTGCGCCTTATGATTAGCAGTAAATTTGATTTAAACCTTTGAAAGTTGATTTCTGAGTTATTGTTTAGCAAAGATGAAGTTCGAGAAAGTGAAGTTCAAGGCTTAGGATTATATGTGTTCCAACATGTTCCTTGAGAAATCATCTATGAATGAAACATAATACACGGATTTAACTAGTGATGGAACAGGCATAGGTCCAAACATGATCCAAGTGAATATAGGTGGCCACCCACCTTTTCCAACTGGCTCAAAATAGGTTTCTAGCGATTTTGGTAATTTACTATGTTTAGCAGTTTTTAACTTCTGAGGCCATTTTGAGGGCCAAAATGAAGGTTTTTTGGGATCGATCCTCTCAATGATAGAAAAATTCTTTGATTGAGCCCCCTAAATCAATCTCCTCGATGATACCTTTCCAACAGTCTATCATGCACCCCAAACGGAGATCGTATGCCAAAGTAACGCCCCCAGGAAGTTGATACACCAAACTACCCAAAACGGGGTCCACAAAACTGTTGGATTTACATCTTCCGGGGTTAGGGTTTTGGATTTTATTTATGATAAAAATGCCTTTGGAGCCTCATTGTAAAATAATCTTCTTGTGAATGCAAGTATCCGTCACATCTCTTCTCAGAGATAAGCTTCCACCATTCTAGGGAGTCTTTCACTCTATATTTTTACAATCTCTGTACATTTATTTCATTAATAGAAATCATGTATTATTGTATCTTTGTGTTTATGGTTGCATATCTGATACATTTTTGTTATATTATTGGATATCTATGATATCTCTGTGCATTTCTTTATTATATCTCTGCTCTCATTTCATGCCGAAAATAATCTAGATCAGTGGTATCAGAGCAGGCTGCTCTTGATCATTTTTAAGTGCATGTCTCCGACGAGGTCCGAGTATAGCAAGTTGGGTCTCGATCTTGTCTCTCTTGAAGACAATTTCTCTTTTACACCCAATAAACCCTCCATGGTGAAAGAAAATAAAAATGATGGAGCAAACGATCCTATCAATTTGTTACTTGAGCAAGCTCTCACGCAACAGAGAGACGAAATGATGGAGAATTGTTCCCACATCCTTCAACACCTGTCGATAGAAACATGCACATCTTGATCAAACATCCACTTTGGAATCACCTCTCCTTTAAAGGTACAAGTTAGTTTTTATATTCTCGTATTTGAAGGTCGGATAGATGCAGATGCCCTAGACAAATGGTTAAATCTATTAGAAGGTTATTTATTTGTTCATAATTTTTCCGACAGGGAAAATATCACCTTCGCACTCCTTAAAGCTCTCCCCCATGTCAAACAGTGGTGGGAAAATTATTGGGAGAAAAGTTCCACAGAGGACTCTGGAATATATGGGGTCGAGCCCACTTGATATTTTTTTGTGGATGCGGTAAAGGAACAGTATTACCCTGTTGGCAACTATGAGGACCAGTACATGAGATGGACCACACTGCGGAAAGAGAGGGGCCAAGCAGTTCCGGAGTTCACCAATTCCTTCCATACCTTGCACACCAAGATAGGTATCAAAGACTCTGAACGAAATTTGGTTCTGAAATACCATGGGGCTCTACACAGATACATCCAAACTGAAATGGATTTTCTGGAAATCTCATCACACGGTGGTTCTTATCGATATGTTGTTAAAATCGAGCAGAAATTTAAGCACTAGAAAAAATGGGAGTTTGGGTCTACAAATATGAAACAACCAAAGTGCGATAAAGACAGCCCTAACAAATAGTCTCTCAAAAACCAGTCCAAGCCACAGGAAAAGAAGGGTCGCAGAAAGACAAAGGACACCAGAAAATGGTGTGATTTCCACAAAATCCCATGGCACAACATCGAGGAATTTCGCTCAAAATAGTCATTGGTGGCCGAGATCAAAGACAAGGAGATGAACCCTGATTCAGAATATGATTATGAAAATACTGGTAAATGACAGATCATCGACATAGACCCCACTACTATTGTCGCGACCGTAACAATTCAACCAGAAGAACCAACAGATGCTGAAGAGGGGGGCACCTTTTTCATTCACATATGTGGGTAAAGGGGACCCCGCTGCATTTTATTGTTGATAGTAGAAGCCAGAAGAACCTCATCTCAGTAGAGGTCATCAAACAGTTGGGATTGTCGACAACACCACACCTGCAACCATACAACATTGGGTGGCTTCTCCAAGGAAGATATCTTTGTGTCAGCCAACAATGTCAATTTCCATATGGAATCCATCCCTTCAAGGATTAGGTATTATGTGATGTTTCCCCACTGGATGTCTGTGATGTTCTCTTGGGCCAACCATATATGTGGAAGTTCCATGGTGTTTATGAGTCTCAACCCCACAATGTCATTGTTTCTCTAGGGGGTCATCTCTACAGAATACCATAGGTAGTTCCGACTACTATTCCACCTAAAAAGTGTCGCAAGGTAGTATCTCATACTACAAAATTCAGCTTCTTCACAATCTATTCAAAAGGTGAACATAAGGATATTGCAACCACTACATCCTCAGCCCAAGCACCTTCTATCAAATAGAAGTAGGTTGACAAGATTGCATCAAAGTGTAAAGATTCCTTCTACACAAAGGAATATCATGTATCCAGAATGGTTAAAAAGGTCCAACCCTTCCAACCACATGTTCGTGACAACCTTCAACAAGCTAAGCAACACAACTTCTCCAACAAGGAAAGCAACTCATCAAGATGCAGATTCAACAAATGATTTTCCCTCTCCCCTAGGCACTCAACACAATGGAGAACATTTTTTCCTAAGGAGGGAGGATTGATCTAGGTGTATATCAGTGGCCACCCACCTTTTCCAACTGGCTCAAAACAATTTTCTGGCAATTTTGGTAATTTACTATTTTTAGCAATTTTTAACTTATGGGGCCATTTTGAGGGCCCAAATGAAGGTTTTTTTGGATCAAGATTCTCAAAGATAGTTGAAGGCCCTGATTTACCCCCCTAAATGAATCTCCTCGACAATACATTTCCAACGAGCTATAGTCCTCCCCAAACATAGATCGTATGCCAAAGTTACGCCACCGGAAAGTTGATACACCAAACTACCCAAAACGGGGTCCACAAAACTGTTGGCTTTTCATATTCTAGGGTTAGGGTTTTGGATTTTCTTTATGATAAAAATTCCTTTAGAGCCTCATTGTAAAATAATATTCTTGTGAATGAAAGTATCTATCACATCTCTTCTCAGAGATAAGTTTCCACCATTCTAGCGAGTCTTTCACTCTGTATTTTTACACTCTGTACATTTCTTTCATTAATAGAAATTGTGTATTACTGTATCTCTGTGTTTATGGTTGCATCTCTGATACATTTATGTTATATTATTGGATATTCACAATATCTCTATGCATTTCTTTATTATATCTCCACTCTCATTTCGTGTCGAAAATAATCCGGATCAAAACACATCACTGTGTATCGACTCTAAGATCCCCTTTTCTCTTGTAGCAGCATATGATAATCTTACTCGATTATGTTTACCATATATGCAATGTTTACAAAAATACAAATCTAGGGTGCAATTAGACATATCTTCAACCATACCTTTACTGTGTAATGTTTGAAGGCCATTTTCTCCAATATGTCCCAATCTTTGATGACATAGCATGGTATTCTTTCCAGGGACAATATGGATCGTGTCTTCTTTATTTCTCTACTCAAGGACGATAGAACTATTACACCCACCAATATATGTGATTCCTAACAACTTGTACATAGTTCCACATCAAACTCCCCTCAACACCATTGATCCTCTTACCATCTTACAAGTTCCCTTTCCCAATAAAGTATCCACAAATGCATCATCAAACTAACTTAAATATATTAGGCTCCTGGATAGATCTGGAATGTGTAGAAATCTAGGGAGATTTCTAATCCTTCCATATTTCAACAACAATTACCCTTCCATGTCCCATGATTTTGGTTGTCGAATCATCTCCTAGGAAGACATCACAACCATCATACTTTTCATATTCACTAAACCACTCCCTGTGAGGAGTCATATAAAATGATTCAGCTGAGTTGATCAACCAAACATCGTGATTTGCATGTGCACCTGTAGATTCCAGGTAAACATCACCTCCTTCTTCTGTGGAGATTTTATCCTCTGTGGAAGAGACATCGTCAAACCCCTTTGCTTTATCAACTTTCTTAGACATGCAATATTTCTTATAATTCCCACCTTTACCACATTTCCAATATTTCCTCAGATATTTTCCTAGGGGTTTATACCTACCTTAAGATTTATATCTCCCCCCCAAAGACTTATTTGTATCCCTTTCTTTGGGATGAACTCTTACAAATAAAGAATTTGTGCTATGACTATCCATGCATTTCCATCTCATCTCTTTTGATAAAAAGGATGAAAATGCAGGTTGAGTGGTACTACCAATTGTTACAACCAAATTATCCCATGAGTCTGGAAAATAACATAACAAAGTACTACACTTATATTCTTTTGAAAGAGTAATATTAACAAATACAAGTTGAATTACCAGAGTATTGAAATCATTTAGATGCTTTGTCACATAATATTCATCTTTCATCCTAATATGATACATCTTCTTTTGAATAAATACCTTGTTTACCAAGGACTTTGACTGATACAAATTCCCCAAATTTTTCCATAGTTCCTTGGCTATAGATTCTCCTCACACATTCAATAACAATGAATCATATAGGAAGAGTTGAATCGTATAGATCTAGGAAGATTCAAATAGTTCTTAGTCTTCCATGTCACTCCCTTAGAGAGAATATATGACAGATCTAGGCCAGATATGGGATTTTTTTCAAAAACTTCTACAGACATGCGTGCTTGGTTAGTTCGAACTAGAGTGATCGTTCACAAGTTTCATACCTTCTAGGTCGTGAATGTATGTAGATAGTTTCTATTTGAAGACTTCCTGGTCCACATCCACCCCTATAACTCATTTTTTTTCAACGTTTTATAGATTTTACTCTTATGATCTAAATTTTCTTGAGCCTGTGTATGGCTTGATACCCTACTTATATTTTTTGTTTGAGCCTCTTTCATTAGTTCTTGTGTTCAAGTGAGTTTGGGGTGTTTGGAGTGTTTTCATTGGGATTATTTGTTTGTTTGAGTTTTCTTCCTGGGGAGTACATATCTAGGAATCCCTCCCAACATATATCATTAGATATAGCAGTCTGTTTGTTTCTCCTTTACATTTGGTTTGTTGATGTTAAAAATGTTGTGAATTGCTAAGTCATTTTCCAAGTTTGGGATTTTGATATGGTAGAGACATTGGAGTGTGACTTAGTCCATCACTTCCAATATCATGCATCCCTTTCTTTCTTTTTTTTGTTTTTTATATGCATTTTCAATTTCTTAATTTAAAGAACTTTGCATTTCATAAAATCACAAAAAAGAAACAAAAATAAATTTTGTTAGGGTTAAGCTTTTGGGTGTTTTGCAAAAAGTTGCATTAGAGTGTCTTGCATTTGAATATATTGCTAGTGTCTTTGTTGTATCTTGCATGTTTATTGCATTATTTTGAGGTTGTATTTTTTGTTGTAAAACTGAAAAGGATTTTTTTTCTCTTTTGTTCCTTAGCTAGAGTTCATTGAAAATGAAAGTTTCATATTGTGCATGCATTTTCCTCTTCTTTGTATTTGGAAAGATTCTAAAACACCATTGGAGTTTCATTCATTTCTTTGACTAAAAAATAGCCATTAAGAAAAAGAATTTGTAATCTAAAAATAATTAGACTCTTTTTCTTTCTAGTAACACCAACATAGATAGGATTAGGGCCTTGGTGTAGGATTGGAGAGTTAACTCTCCAAGGACACAACATGAAACCTAGAATTCATTAAAGAGTGTTTAAATTCATTTTCACAACCAGTGTGTCGGGAATATCCTCTAACACATGAGTAAAGCGCAAGGTCACATTGGGGAAAATGGGGTGATTACCCTTCTTTGATTATCTTGGTGTTTTCTAGATTGCTTTGAATACTACATGTACGAGGGTCTCAAAGTGACAAACCTATTTGTGAGGTAGTGTTATTGAGGATCCAGGCTTAGTTTCACTTCCCATATAGGTGATCAGACCTTTGACTGTTCACTCGGTCACTGATTGCGAAGTGGTAACCTTAGTGGCCACTCTTAGGTAGTTACAGAGGTGACTACAGTGGGATATACCTGTAGTACATGGGACAAACGTTCAATCACAGTTTTAGTTCCCCAGAAGGGTTCCCACCTTAATAAAGGGTGATTGCAGTGGTCAGGTCTTCTTTGTGCAGGTTATTGTAAATTTTCCTCATACCATCGATAGCCAATATTTTTGGGACTTCATCTCCCCTATATGGTTGGTTTTTGGAATCCCCCCTAATCCATTGGTTTTCTTGATTTTTTGCCTAGATTTGTTAGGGGTGTGATCTTTAGTCTCATGTCTATGTCAACCTTAGGTTAATTATTGTTTTGGTTTTAGAACATATCATTTTCAATGGCCGAAAAACCACTTCGTTGGTCCCATCAACAATGAGGACTTGCACCTATCACAGAGGAACAACCACTTCCTAAGTGGTGCAGGATAAGTGACTGAAAATTTGAAGAGACTAAAACACGATCCAAGGAGAGTGAATCCTTTGAAGTTTAACTGGTTGATGAGAGTCCTCCACCTCATTTTAACCCTCTTTTTATTGGTCCTCAAAACCCTATACTTGTCCAGGTTAGAGATCTCTTTAGTGATACTTTTTCCTTGTTTAGTTATCTTCGCACCATGTCAGTCCCAAGTGTTTCATCCAATGTGCATAAGCCTTCCATTCCATTGATGAGAATTACAAGGGGAATCCCAATTTATTTTTATTGGATAATTATATTATTTTTCATCTATCTCAGTACTTTCTGGGTGGGAAAAATGGAGGAATAAGCTTGTAGGGGCATTTCGGTGGCTGGTTCAAATTTGGAAATTTGGGTCCAAAAAATTGTCTGAAATTTGGAAATTGTTCCAAACCTTACTATGGAGGAATATTTTGTATTCTACACATTGGTACCTTTCCAACAGTGCAAGAATTGTCTCAATTGAAGTTCATATGAGAAAGTTATTGTAACGACCCTTGATTATAAATTATAATTAATTTAATAATGTAATCCTAAAAGATTAGCTAAACTATATTTATTTATTAAAATAACCTTAACTAATTATTTGTTATTAATTAGTTATTCTTGATTATGATTAATCTAAGTAT
>ML812657.1:0-12248 GCA_009831015.1 Picea engelmannii
CCGGTCCGGTCTGTTCCTGTAACCCAAGGTAAGGGAGACTAGCAGCCGAAGGACTGTCTAGGTGACAGAGAAGGTGCACTCTCCTGGGGTGGAGCAGGCATGTGGGGAATGAGGGTCTGTGTGCAGTGAGCGTGGGAGATTCCTGGGAAAGCTTCTTCCTGTAGAATGTGTATGTGTTGTCTTCCCTGTAACCTCGGCCTGAGTCTAGATTCCTTGCCTTGGGGTGGAGCTCGGTCCCAGCTCGGGGGTGACTTACTGTTGAGATGATGAACAGTGTGGTCTAAGGCTGGGAGGTTCGTGGAAGGCCTGCACTTGGTTGGTGATTTCTACAACAGATAAAAGATAAGTATATCTAAATTATGTTTTAACACACTTGAGCATGACTGCTCTGTTTATGTAACATGTTTTCCGCTGTGTAAATGAATTTATGACAATGCTATGGAATGATTAATTATAGCAGTACCCATATATTTTACTCTGAGTTGTTAAGTGTGTTTAATTCTAGTTAAATGCATTTGTTCCTTTTAAATTCATGTAGTGAATGGTAATGTGAGAGGTTGGGTGAACCTGGGTAGTGAAGGGTACACTACATTAGTGGAAGAGAGGTGGCATACCATATATGGGTAAGTCCCAAATCCTTTGGCATTCGAATTCATGATCCCGCGAACTCCGAAATCTCGATCGAAGTGACGGGTGTGGAAAAGTCAATTCCCATGTGCACATCGGGTATCGGGAGTCGGCAAATCAAAGTGCACGACATCGCGAGTTGCGAATTCGCGATAGAGCAGAAGTCCCGATAAGTACAGGAAGATGTCAACGTTGATTGGCCATCGGGTCTCAAGGATTTGAGAACCCAGAAATTAATAGTGAACTTGCAAAGCTGCGAGCTCCGATTTCTCGATCATTAAGGGAGATCAATTGAAGAGTTTTTGTGGGTAAGGAAGATTTCCGATAGGGAATCAGGAACCTTTGAGTTCTCTGGGCCGATAGTGGAAGAAGATCCTGAGGGAGCGAGCATGCCTGCGGGTGTGGTTGTCGTTAAGTGGTATCAGAGTGGGAAGTTATTTGTTTTCTATAGCAGATAAGGAGGAGAAATTCGCCATGCCGCTCAGAAGAGAAAGATAATAACCTGATCCAGAGGATAGGGAGGTACGAAGAAGAGGTAGGCCAGTAGGAAATCCAGAAATGGAGAGACAGATGCGAGATCTCTGAGCAAGACTTGAGGAGATGGAGACAGCTCAAAGACACAAAGCTAGTGCAGAGGGTCTTAGTGATTCCGAGAGAAAAATTGAGGCTGAACGCGAGGAGGAGGTTGCAGCCGAGGACGCAGCGAATGAACTACTGATTAAAGCTATTGCGCGGATGGGTGCGAAGACAAAGATGGACATTCCAGTTTATGAGGGGAACTTGGATGCAGAGGAGCTTCTGGATTGGATTAGATCTCTCGACACCTACTTCGATTATGAAGATATCGAAGAGGATAAGAAAGTTAGACATGCTGTCACATGCCTGAAAGGACATGCAGCATTATGGTGGGATGAGTTACAAGCTGACAGACTCTGCAAAGGAAAATAGAAGATTAAGAGCTGGGATCGAATGATTGCGAAGATGAAAGCAAAATTTATCCCAAGAGATTATCAAATCACTCTGTTCAGGAGGATGCAAAACCTGAGACAGAAGCTGATGACAGTGAAAGAATACATTGAGGAATTCTATCGACTAAACATTAGGGCAAGTCATTGGGAGAGCGATGATGAGAAGGTTGCCAGATATCTTAATGGTCTGAGATACGACATTCAGGATGACTTAAGCATGGTTACCATCAGGACGGTGGAGGATGCTTATCAAATGGCTCTGAAAGCCGAGGAGAAGCTGAGCCGTAAGAAAGGTCAGCGAGGGCGAGGCAGAAGTCATCCTAGAGGCAAGGCAGTTGCCCAGGAGAAATATCAGAAGCCCAAGGAGGAATGGAAGAAACCTCAGGGTAAAGTTGAAAGAGGTGGAACCTCACAACGAGGACAACCATATGTTGAACAGAGAGGACAACATACAGAGCAGAGCGGAGGATATGCTGACAACAATATGTTTCCTCGTACCAGAGGTAGAGGAAGAGGCCGAGGTGGAGTAATCACATGCTTCACATGTGGGAAGAATGGGCACAAGTCTTACGAGTGTCCAGAGAAAAAGAGGGACATTAGAGAAGCTCACATCGCCGAAGTGTAGAAGCGGGATGTTGAGACTGAAGACACAGAAGGCGGAAGATTTCTTATGATGCGAAAAGTTCTCTTAACACCTGGAAAGGAGGTGGAGGACTCAGCTCAAAGGACCAGACTTTTCAGGATAGCTTGCAAGACCAAAGACAGGGTGTGCAAGGTCATCATAAATAGTGGTAACACGGATAATCTCGTATCTACAGAGATGGTAGAAAAGCTGGAGCTGGAGACGACTGATCACCTGAGTCCATACAAAGTTTCATGGCTACAAAAGGGACACCAGGTAACTGTTATTAAACAATGCTTGGTTGAATTTAAAATAGGTGGATATAATGATAAAGTACTCTGTGATGTCATTCCTATGGACGTATGTCATTTATTGTTGGGTAGACCATGGCAATATGACAAAAATGTGATTTATGATGGGAGAATGAACACATATACCCTGAAGAAGAATGGGAGAACCCATATGTTTCTTCCAATAAAAGATAAGGAGGTGAAGCCGGAAGTAAGCAACACAATACTTCTCATGAGTGGGAAGGAACTTCTTACGGAGGTGAAGAAGAAGGAAGATCCACAATTCTTTGTGGTCAGAAAACTGAGAATTGTTCTGACTAGCACAAGAGTGGATGATCTACCAGAGGAGATTTAGGAACTACTGGAAGAGTTCGCTGACATCATAGTGGAAGAATTGTCTCATTTGTTTCCACCAATGAGAAGTGTGAGTCACCACATAGGCCTCATACTAGGAGCTAGTTTACCGAACAAATCCGCGTACAGGTTGACACCGCAAGAAAATGAAGAGGTCAGCAAGCAGGTCCAGGAGTTATTGGACAAAGGGTTGGTCAGGGAAAGTTTGAGCCCATGTGTTGTTCTGACAGTACTCAGTCCAAAGAAGGATGGAGGTTGGAGAAAGTGTACGGACTCGAGAGCGATAAACAAAATAACCATCAGGTACAGGTTCCCATTGTCGAGAATGGATGATCTGATGGATTGCTTGAGTGGAGCAAAATATTTTTCAAAGATTGATTTGAAGAGCGGATACCACCATATTCGCATGAGAGAAGGCGATGAGTGTAAAACAACATTCAAAACAAACGAAGGTTTGTATGAATGGATAGTCATTCCATTTGGCTTGACGAATGCGCTGAGTACATTTATGAGTTTGATGAATGAAGTCCTGAAAGAATTCATCGGGAAGTTCGTCATTGTGTATTTGGACGATATACTTATTTACAGTAAATCAGAGGCTGAACATTTGAAGCATTTGGCCATTATGATGAAGAAGCTACAGTAGGAGAAGTTGTTGATCAACATGAAGAAATCTTCATTTATGAAGATAGAGCTCATTTACTTGGGTTTTGTTATTTCGGCAAATGAATTGAGGATGGATCCGGATAAGGTGGAAGTGTTCAAGAATTGGCCATCACTAAGAAATGTATTCAAGGTGAGAAGTTTTCATGGATTAGCTAGTTTCTACTGAAAGTTCATCAGAACTTTCAGTGGAATTAGCGCAGCGATGATGGATACAGTGAAGAAGCGACATAAGTCTTTTCATTGGATAGTAGAGGCTGAGAAGAGCTTCAATCTGTTGAAGTGGAAGATCACGAAACAACTGGTTTTGGTGTTACCGGATTTCTAGAAAACATTTCAGGTGAAATGTGATGCAAGCGGGTTTGCCATAGGAGCAGTCTTGAGTTAGGAAGACAAACCAGTTGCATATTTCAGTGAGAAACTGGATGAGGAAAAACTGAAGTAATCCACGTATGATAAGGAATTCTATGCTATCATACAGGCACTGAAGAAGTGGAGGCATTACTTGATCCCAAAAGAATTTGTATTGTACAGTGATAATCATGCATTACAGTTTGTAAGTCAACAAGAGAAGTTGAATCAGAAACATGCTAAATGGGTAGAGTATATGCAGAATTTCACATTTGTGATTAAGCATATTTCAGGTACTGCTAACAAAGTGGATGATGCTTTGAGCAGGAAGTGTTTGTTGCTGCAGGAATTCCGAGTCACACCATTGGGTTTTGAAAATCTCAGGGACATGTATGCAGGAGATGCAGATTTTGCAGAAGCATATGAAGCAGCTGAGAATCCAGTTCTCAGAGACAGAAGCCCATGGATATATTATATGATCCAGGAGGGATTGTTGTTCAGAGGCAATCAATTGTGCATTCCAAATTGCTCCATGAGGGAGAACTTGTTGAAGGAGAAACACAGTGGGGGCTTAGCAGGACATTTTGGCCATGATAAAACATTCATGAAGCTAAGCGAGTCTTACTTTTGGCCAGGGATGCGGTCAAAATTCAAGAGATTTGTTGACAGATGTCGAATTTTCCAGCATTTGAAGGGAAGGAAGCAGAATACGAGATTTTATCAGCCATTTCCCATACCAGAGAGGCCATGGGAGGCGATAAGCATGGATTTCGTATTGGGGTTACCGAGGACGCAAAGAGGATTTGATTCCGTCTTTGTAGTAGTGGATAGGTTTTCTAAAATAGCACATTTCATTCCATGCCAGAAGACCAGTGATGCGACGCACATTGCAAATTTGTTTTTCAAAGAGATCGTTCAACTTCATGGGTTGCTGAAAAGTATAGTTTCGAACAGAGACACAAAATTCATAGGGCATTTTTGGAGGACCTTATGGAAGAAGCTAGGGAATAACTTTGTGTTTAGTTCTACTTATCATCCTCAGACGGATGGGCAAACAGAAGTGGTCAACAGAAGTCTGGGAGACTTGCTGAGGAGCTTGGTGACAGAGCACCATAGCGGCTGGGATAGAATATTGCCACAAGCAGAGTTTTCATACAATGACTCAGTGAACAGGAGTACAGGAAAAAGTCCATTTCAGGTTGTGTATGGGATGCAGTCGATAGGAGTTTCTAAACTGATGGATTCAGGACAGACTGCGACTAGCAGCGCTAGTGCAGAGGAAATTGCTGAGGCAATGAAGGAACTTCATGACCAAGTGAAGAAACGACTGATAGATTCAAGTCAGGAGTACAAGTGTAGAGCAGATCAACATCGGAGACAACTTCTGTTTGAAGTTGGTGATCTAGTTCTGGAACACTTGAGGAAAGAAAGGTTCCCAAGGGGAACATACCACAAACTGAAAATGAAGAAAATCGGACCATGCAAGGTCTTGAGAAAATTCGGAGAAAATGCTTATGAGATCGAGTTTCCATATGGAATTGGAATATCTCTGATATTCAATATTGCAAATCTATACCCATACAGGGCTGGAGAAGTAGAGACTGGAGATGAGGAGCCAGTGATCCAGTGGGTGAAACATTTTCTAGTTGCAGAGAAGCCACAGATGGAGTGCATACTGGACAAGAGAGTGGGTAAGAAGACCAAGAGAAAAGAATGATTTGAGTATCTGTTCAAGTGGAAGAATTATCCAGTTGAAGATGCCAGATGGGAGAGCGAAGCAGTGATACAAAAGCATGGATAGACCATGCAAGAGCTCATGGATAGGAGCCCATGAAAGTTTTCAATTCGAGGAGTATGATGTAGGAGCATCGCCGGCACATCAAGCGAGTCAGCGCGGAAGCGGAAAGACAGCTGGATAAGCTAGTGCAAATTTTGAAATTGCCTTGGAAACTGTTGCGCAAATCTTAAATGAGTCATTTAAGAGGAGGCACCTTTGTATATTGTAATGGAATTTGAGCGGATAGCTCTCGTCCTTTAGTAGATAGTCGGCATTTAATAGACTTAATGCAGGTAGATAGGATTTTTAATTCTAGATTTGATAGCTTTAGAGTCCAAGAGGTAATATGGATATAGACACCCTCACTTGTACATTGTAACATTATCAATTCAACAAGAGCAAAAGAGCAAGCAGAGAAATGTATGAGGAACACGCATGTACAGACATTTGAATTAATAGAAGAACTCTGATTCAATTTCATGGTTTGTGTTAATTCTCTGTGTTGATGTTGATATGCTCATGAATGTCTACTTCCTGTCATATATTTGTTTATATATGCTGTGTATGTGATTTCATGGTTGAATTGAAGTCTGAGAGGAAGGGTGAATGAGTTTCAATTGTTTCTCTATTTGAGCCAGAGGATTCTTGCAAGGAGTGCAGTTGAATTGTCCGCAAGGAGTGCGTTGACAGAAGGGTTCAATTAGAGATATCTTTTGTTCTCATTTCCTTGAAGGTGCAGTTAGGCACAGTGTCGTGTAAAGAGTGCACAGGCCAAGATAAGTCTCAGAGTTGCGATTCTTAGCAGAGTGTTGGAAGACTACTGCTGCAAGAGTGCACAGAGTCAAAAGACTTCAACATGGAAGCATCGTTGAAGGGTTGCCACAAGGAGTGCATGCAAGCAATTCTCAGAAGGACTTAAGAAGTCGAGAACAAGCTCAGGATGAGTAGGCTTTCAAAATCACCGAAGGATAAGTGCAGGGAAGCTGCCATTGAAAGTCCAAGGGAAGCTTCGCAAGTTGTGAGCAGGTGAACGAGTCTCGTGGAGAGACACTTCTTCATTTCACAGAATCATCAAAGGAAGGACGAATGGTCAAAATCCCCTGGGGAGATTTCGCGAATCTCCGCAAGCCTTTGGATCACACGGAGGTGCAAGGAAGTTGCAGTGTAAGTGTGGAAAGTGTTCAAGCTCAGGAGGGGTATAACCATCAATCCATGCCATAGGAGCCATCGGATCTACACGTGACATCGTATATCGGGGAATCGCGAGTCGAAGTACCAAGTTGTTGCCACAGAAATTGTGATATCGTGGTCCGCAATATCTCGATAGGCTCAGAACCGTCCATCGTGTGGGACACATGTCAGGAGATCCCGAGGAGTCAGGGTTCGGAGAATCAGGGTTTCCAAAGGTAAGAAACTCTTGCACATTGGAGTCGCGAAGCGCGATATTTTGATGGAAGGGTCATGTGGGCCACAGTCAGGGTTAGTGGAAGACAGGTGGCATACCATATCGGGGATCAGGAAAAGGTAAGTCCCAAATCCTTTGACATTAGGATTCGTGATTCCGCGAACTCTGAAATCCTAATCGAAGTGACGGGTGTGGAAAAGTCAATTCCCACGTGTGCATCGGGTATCAGGAGTCGGCAAATCAAAGTGCACGACATCACGAGTTGCAAATTTGCAATAGAGCAGAAGTCCCGATAAGTACAGGAAGAAGTCAACGTTGATTGGCCATCGGGTCTCGGGGATTTGAGAACCCAGAAATTAATAGTGAACTTGCAAAGCTGCGAGCTCCGATTTACCGATCATTAAGGGAGATCAATTGAAGAGTTGTTGTGGGTAAGGAAGATTTCCGATAGGGAATCAGGAACCTTTGAGTTCTCTGGGCCGATAGTGGAAGAAGATCCTGAGGGAGCGAGCATGCCTGCGGGTGTGGTTGCCGTTACCCTGAGGACACATTTTGAGACTTTAAAAATGTCAGAGTCTGAAAATATTGATCAATTTATGACCATAGTCATGGGAATTGTAAACCAAATCAGGTTGATTGGTAAAGCCATCCCTAATCAAAGGATTGTTGAGAAATTACTCAGAAGTCTTCCAAAGAAAATTGAGATGGTTATTATATCCATCCTTGAATCCAAGGATCTGTCAAAGTTTTCAATAGATGAACTCATGGGTTCTCTATTGTCACATGAGAGAAGACTAGATCTAGAAGATGTGTCAATATCCAATACATTCAAAAATCAATTATCCTCTAGGCAAGGGAGAGGCAAAGGTCACAGAGGAAGAGGGAGAATTCCAAGAAACCATCACTTAGGTGAAGGTTACACACATCAAAATGAACATCATAATTTCCAGCCTCAAAGAGGTAGAGGGAGGAGATAAAATGACAAAGGAAACATGCAATGGTATTACTGCAAAAGGTATGGGCACCATGAATCTAAATGCAGGAAGAAGAAAGCAGATCATTACTCAGGAAGAGCACAAGTCTCAAATCATGAAGGAGACACATCAGATGGGATGTTTCTGTCATGTTACAAAACTTAAGAACAACACAAGTGTTGGAGAAATTTCTATTTTCGGCACACTAGTTTAGTGGGAGTAACACTAGTTCAGTTGGAGTTAACTGACTAGTTCTATTTTAGACTTTCTAATCTTAGACCATCACTATTAGGCATGCATTCCTAATTATAGGATGTCGTTTCCTATATGAGTGAAGATCACTCAATCATTGATTAGATCATAATATACATCGATTCTCATTCTTCATATTGTATCTCTCTTCCCTTTCTTGATAATCTTTGTTTGTGTATGCTTTAGCTAGGTCTCCTATGCAAGTTTCCATGAAACACTGACATGGTATCAGAGCCGAGCTGCTTGAAGAATCCTAGACAATCCATAGAATAGAAATAGTGGATTTGAGTAAACCTAGTTTCCACCATCATTGTGGCCTATCCCTATCAAAAGCTGCGATGATTGGAAACGTCGTAGACTATCCCTATCAAAAGGTGCGATGGTCGCAGCCTATACACAGCCAAGGTGCGACGTCGTTGCACTGTGTTCTTCATCCAGGGTGCGAAGTTTCAATTTTTCACAATCGTCACACTGTGTCCTTCACTAGGGTGTAACGATTTATCATCGTTGCACTTTATGCTTCTCTAGGGTGCAACAATTCAGTAGCCCTCCAAAAAATGTTTTTTTGCAGTAAAATAGCCATATCTGGAAATCCGCGATCTGGGTCAGGCTAAAATTTTTACAAGAGACGTATAACATGGAGATTCTCATGGTTACCAAAAATCTTGAAAACCCACAACATATTTTAGTAGATATAGTTGTTTTATCATATCTATAGTTGTCATAGCACTGTCAGTCATATCTCAGAATCCATGATCTTTTCAATATCAATAGCAGAGATGGAGATGATGCAACTTATCCAATCAATTCTGGTGATAATAATCACACCGTACAACTATTTTTAATGGAAGTTGAAGGCCGCATTCCAAATCAAAATAAAAAGGACTGTATAATTTGACAATGACGATAGAAACATAACCTACATGAGCATTTGAGAAGACAAGATGGGCGAACCATAAGAATGAGGCCACATGACTACTTCTTGAGTTAATATCCACTGATTTTTGGTTTCATGCTTCCGCATGCAAGACTCCAAATGAGATCTAGACCACCTTGGAAGGACTCTTTGGAAAGCATGATAAGATGCGAGGTCATATTCTTTAGGTAGAATTGAATACCTTAGACCCTAATTTTTTTGATAATATACATGATTTCTTTACTAAATTTAAATATTTTATTTTGAGCTTGGGTAAATGTGGTATTGACAAGTCTACACAAGAGAAACAACTTATTCTAACAATCTTGGCCAAGCTAGGACCAAAATATGTTGTATATGTCTCCAATTTTCATTTTGGAAGATGTCTTTTTGGAACAAATTGGAAAATGCCTACGATGGCTCAGTTCATTGAGTCTCTCACACAAGAGCAGAAAAAACTCATACATATGGGCCTCATCAAGGATCCCAAAGCACATGCACTCACAATGCATCATGGAAAAGGATCATGCAAAGAGAATGGGAAGGAGAAACAAAACGAGAAGGAGGGATATTCCAAACCCTTTAATGATTCTTCAAGTTCCAAAGAATCTTCAGATTCCAAGAAGAAGAACAAGGGAAAGTAGTGCACTTACTGCAATAAACCAAATCATGAAGAATCCACATGCATAAAGAAACATATTGATCTTATGACACAGACACTTCAACAGAAAAAACTTGGAAACTTCATTCTAGAGGGAGTCAAGAAGAAGAAGGAAGAAGATCATGCTCCTAAGAAAGATAATCATCATGCCATGGTTGAAATTAATTCCTCATATGATTCATGGATTATAGATTCTGGTGCATCCCATCATATGGCAGTGAAAGAGGAAGTTTTCTCTTCTTTCAGTCCATGCTTAAGACCCCCTATTCTCATCGGGGATGATACTCTAGTAGCAGTAGCAGGAGAAGGGAGTGTGGAACTCCATAATAGTAGTTTTGAGAATTGTTTACATGTTTCAAATCTTTCTATGAATCTCCTATCAGTTTATCATATCACTTAGAAAGGTAAAAGGGTTGAATTTACATCATATTCAATTTCAGTAATTTACATGCATGACAATTCCATCATCGCAATTGGTGAGGTGGATCACAAGTCAAGGTTGTATAAATTCACTAAGTTTTCTGACGATGACTCCTCTATTCTAATTACACATAAGGAGATTACTTTGCATGAACCTCTAGTGCAACATGCATATACTCTTGTGATTCCTTCAGTTTTAGACATCAGATATGATTCCCCACACTTAGATTATGTACATGGAAATAAGAAGGAAGTACATCTAGATAAGAAGTCAGCGTTGAAGCTTCAATAGTTGCCCAATAAGTCACAGTTCACACTTTAGGAAGCAAGTATCCTTGCAAGGAATCCATTGTATTCAAGGAGGACTCGATCTCAACATGACGAACCTTCTCATGTACTTTTATGTTAAGAACCTGTGATGCCCATGCATTGTTATATGGTTCAATCTATTGATCCGCAAACCTACAATAAGGTTGTGGTAAATCCATTATGGAAAGAAGCCATGCAGGAGGAGCATGACTCTCTCCTAGAGAATCAGACTTGGTATCTAGTTCCACTTCCACCAGAAATAAATATTTTTAGGTGCAGATGGGTCCACAAGAACAAGAGGTACAAGTCCTGATAGGTTACCAAAGGACTTCATCAGATCCATAAAGATTTATACATCTTCATGAAGAATTTCAGTGAGAAAAAGTTTCAAACTTTGCGGTATCGTCTTGCAGTGAAGAACACAGTTGTCGAACAGTTACCATTTTCTTCTTTTGATACATTATATTTTGAGGGGGGGGTTTTTTCCCACATGGTTTTCCCTCTTTCCTCACTTTTATTCAGTGTTCATTAGTTGCATTGTACATGAGTACCTAATATGGCCTAGTAGACGGGACTCATTTTTTACTCCATAGTGATGTTCAGGGGGGGTGTTGGAGAAATTTCTATTTTTGGCACACTAGTTCAGTGGGAGTAACATTAGTTTAGTGGGAGTTAACTAACTAGTTCTATTTTAGACATTCTAATCTTAGACCATCACTATTATGCATGCATTCCTAATTATAGGATGGCATTGCCTATATAAGTGAAGATCACTCACTCATTGATTATATCATAATATACATTGATTCTCATTCTTCATATTGTATCTCTCTTCCTTTTCTTGATAAGCTTTGTTTGTGTATGATTTAGCTAGGTCTCCTGTGCAGGTTTCCATGAAACGCTGACAACAAGGACCTATAGTTGTTGGACAGTGGATGCAACAATTACATGATATGTAACAAAGATTTACTTTCGTGCATTGATTCTTCTATTTCATCTGATATTACACTTGGAGATGACTCTTTAGTCAAATTTTAAGGCAAAGGAATTGTAGCTATTATCACTAAACAAGATGTAAAGAAAGACATAAACGATGTTTATCATGTTTCAGATCTGAAACAAAAATTTTTAAGTGTAAGACAACTAGTTTAAAATGGATATAAGGTACTTTTTGAAGGAGCATCATGTAGGATATGTGACAAACCTCCCAACAGAAAATTGATTTCTGAAATCCACATGACTTAGAATAGAATGTTTCCCATGACCCTTAGAACTGCAAATTTGACCCAATCTTATGCACAAAGTGCATCCACCCCCATTGAAACTATGATTTGGCATGCAAGATTTGGACATCTACCCTTTCAGAGTCTAAGCCTTTTGTATAAGCACTCCATGGTCAAAGGTCTACCTATTTTCAAAGAGAAAAATTCCCCACGTGAGTCTTGCATTCTTGGAAAACATAAGAGAACAAGCTTTCCACAGTCCTCCACTCAAGCCAAACAACACTTAGACCTGTTTCACACTGACCTATGTGGACCAATGCAAACAAAGTCAATAGGTGATATATTTTATTTTCTAACATTTATTGATGACTTTAGCATGAAAATATGGATCTATTTCCTCAGACACAAGTTTGAAACCTTTGCAAAGTTCAAGGAG
>ML812657.1:21836-35658 GCA_009831015.1 Picea engelmannii
TTCTGCAAGGCGCTCATAGGTCTGCGCACTTCGATCACTTAATTGTTTACACTCTAAGGATAATGCCTTGATTCCTTCTATTTCATTCCTGGCATCTTCTTCCCTATGATCATGCACTTATTACGAAGTGCTCAACACTGCTTGTACTTCTAGCTCCATTACTCTTGCTTGAAGTTACTAAATGGCCTCAACGAGCTTCCCCACTTGTATCTCTACTGATTCTTCTTCCTCCTATGCCAAGCCTGACACAGAGCGAAGTGATGTGGTTACTGCCTCTTTGACCCCAATCTACTCCACGAGAAACTGGTCTTTCTCTTTCTGAATTTTTTTCTTGCCCTCCTCGAACATCTCCCTAAGTTCATCTTTCTTTTTCTAGGTAGCTAGAAGTTGCTCTAGTAACTCCTCCTTTTCTTGCTTTAAGGTCTTTGTGGCCTGTTCCTTTTCTTCTTGGACTCGACAGAGTCAAGCCTCTGTTACATATGTTAGCCTTCGTAATTGGGTTGGCTCATACCCCAATTCTACACTTTCTGCTGAAGAAGGTACAATAGGAATTGTGCGACTCAAATGGATGGTGTAACACCCTTATTCTCCCAATTTGTAATTAATCATAAAATAGGAATTACCATGCTAAGGCATGAGGACAATGTAAATGTATTATTGACTGAGTTGCCAAATAACTAACTGTGGGGGTGAAGCCTTTAAAGTACTAGCCATGTTATCACTAGAGGAAGAATTTGAAAACTATAAGAGAGGGTTCATTATCACAAATAACCCCAAATTTCCCTTGGTGATGATGACAACGTCCTTCACATCCCAAGGAGAGAAATCAGTTAATGAAGAAAGGACTGGTGGTTGAATTATCAACCACCCCCATGAATGGAAACATGGGTTGTCAGCTTGAAGTACCACAGGGACCTGCAGACCTGAGGTTCCTTCTAACAGAAGGAACAGGATAGGTCGGCAAACCTTCCAAGGTGAGAAGGATACACACGGGAGAGGAGACACCGAAAGAAAAAGAGAGTGTAAGCTCGCAAGGGAGATGCGCAGAGCTCTCCAACATGTCATGAACTGAAGGCCACAAGCTTGATGTTGAGGAGCATCTGAGAAACCTCACTGAGGCCATAATCGAGAGAGAAATATCTTGGTTATAGAGAACAAGACCCAAAAATTAGAGGAAATAGAGGAAGAACCCTCGAGAAGTGTGAGAATTCCCTGGTGATATCATGGCTTGGCACGGGGGTGGCCAGAGTGCTAAGAATGAATGCCTCTATGCCTATGGTCAAGTGGAAAGATGAACACCCACAGTCAGTTGGTTGGCGACAACCTGTAATAGATAAGCAATCTCCTTCCCTGTGTAATTTATCTATAACTATGTATGAATTGGCTATACTATGTATGTTGCAGGAATTGTGCATATTTCTTAATGGATATACTATATCCCCCTTATTTCTTCTTGATTGTATAACTAGGCCAGTAATAAATTATATGGTTAGGAGATGATTTTATACTTGTAAATGCTTGTGTCCTGTGGAGGCATAAGCCAGAGTCACGAACTGTGTGTTCGTCGACCCTGGAAACAGTTTCATGTGTGCATGCCAACCCTCCTAATTATTTAGAGTCCCTTGGAGGACAAAGTTTTTTAAGCTCAGGAGAGGTAGTGCAGATTGACGTAGGCTCTCTGCGAGGAAAATTGAACCCAAAACTCCTTAAGTCCTAGATAAACTCAGGAAGGATCGCACTATTGTGTGCAAGAACCCTGCATGGAGTGCAGAGGCCGAGAAACCCTTTGGAGGTTTTAGAGCGTATGCAATCTCAGAAGTGATAGAGATCATGATCAAAATCATATGTGAACCATTGGTTCAATTTAGGGAAATAGAGATGAGTATTTCCCCAAAGTCCCGAAAGGCGAATCGTCGATTCATAGGGGAAAATCTAGACCATTGGATCCTACGTCTAGACAACCAGAGAAGAGTGCGTAGGAGAATAGATATGAACTGTCAGATCGAGCATAGGGATCGATAGTCATAGGATCTAGAAAATGCACACAAGGTTTAATATGGTTCCTGTAGGGGAGAGAGGACTCGTCAAAGTCCTAAAAGCATCAGGATCGTCCATCCCAGAGGATGTGTTTCAAAGATCCACATCCATCGGGGATTTGGTATCGGGGAAATGAGAGTGAAGGCTCTCCCAAATTCTCAAAAAGGAGAAAACCAGGATTTCATCACGACCATTGATCATCCCAAAAAGATCACAATTGTTGATCATGGATAAAGGTCACAGCCATTCATCGGAGGGACACGTGGTTGTTGGTCAGTGTTTTGGCACTCGGGAAACCAAAGGGCAAGCCCCTCGTCTTCTCAAGTCACAAAATATGGGTATACGAAACCCTGAGTCAGTTTAGCATGAATAGGTTTTGACGTTTCGACACCTGGGAAACCAAAGGGAAAGACCCCTCATCTTCACAAGTCATGAAATCCCAGTATATGAAACCCAGAATTAGTTTATCTTGAATAGGTTTTAGCGTTTTGGCACCCGGGAAACTAAAGGGAAAGACCCCTCGTCTTCACAAGTCAAAAAAACCTAGTATACAAAACCCTGAGTCAATTTAGCATGAATAGGTTTCGACATTTTGGCACCTGGGAAACCAAAGGGAAAGACCCCTCGTCTTCACAAGTCATGAAATCCTGGTATATGAAACCCCGAATTAGTTTAGCATGAATAGGTTTCGATGTTTCGACACCCAGGAAACCAAAGGGAAAGACCCCTCGTTTTCGCAAGTCGCGAAATCCTGGTACATGAAACCCCAATGCGATCTGTGGTAGAAAGGAGGAGTCTCGAAAGGATCTGGACCATACATTGGAGGAGACGTGCGGTGACTGGTCAGAGTTTGGGGAAAGCTCTGAAATCCCGTGGGCCATTGGATCTCGTCGAACAATGAAAGGATTAAGACTGAGTGTCTTTCAACGCCCTTAATCTCAGAAAGGATAGTGACCATTAGATCCATATGAACAAGGGTCATTGATCTCATACACGAATTCCCATATCAAAATTCAAGGATTGGAGTGACAATATATTTGGAGTCACTGCATCGTGAACTCCCGGTTCACGAAACTCCAAAAAGATCTGGACCATTGGATCCAAATCATCGAGGATCGTTGGATCTCATACAAGAAATCGCGTATCAGAGTTCGAGGAATGGAGTGACCAATGGTTTGGTTCACTGCATTTTAAAATCCCAGTTACCAAAATCCTGATACGGCCAGGACCGTCAGATCAGGGGGAGATTCACAGCCATCGATCTCATTGAAGGTAAGATTTCGGGTTTCAGGGTTTGAAGAGTCAAAAGACTTGACTCTCTTGCATCACTGAGTCAAGAAATGTGAAAGGTGCCTCTTGGCTTGGCCTATGGTCATAACCAAAAATCACATGGAGGTCGATAAGGGAAGAGCTAGCCTGCACTAGCCCCCCATAGGAATTCGTGGATTCTTTCGCTTGAGGAAGAGCGAAAAATTTATTTTTGCCATAGTGGGTATGTGACAAATTGGTATCAGAGCATGGTTACAACACTTGGCCTACTTGGGCTCATGTACAAGTCACGTAAGGAGATATTTTTATCTTCATTTTCTCTTTAAGAAGAAGGAATGTAGAATGAAACTGTAATTTGGGAAGTTCTACAGAATTCCAACAAAGGAATTATATTGTTCCTTTGTCAAAATGATAACTACTTTTGTAGGAGTAGGGATGCACTGATCAATATTACTGATAAGACCTGAGTGTGAATAACAGAGGTGGAATAAATTGTGCTATGAAGTTGCACGAGCCAAAAAAGGGACATGAACTGAGTTTTTTTGTTATAGTGTGAAGATGGATACCTACTAAAGTAGGTAGAGTCTCTTGCAATTGAGATGGTTGGTTAGGTAAGAATTAAGATCCCCATGAAGAACTCCTTCATGATTTAGGAAATCTAGTAAGGACTGGTAGGATCCTTAGAAAGTTATAATTATTGCATTATTAAAAGACTAAACCCTGAGCATATAACTCCTCATGGTTGAGAGGTTTGATGAAAATATGTAGGGTCAGATAACCTGACCTATAATGGCTAGAATCGACAACAAGGATAATATGTTTAAGCAAGATTAAGAGGAATCCTTTGGGAATGTTGATAATTCCCAAGAGTGACCCTTGTTGGTTGTTCCCATAAAGAGAGGGTAACATCTGTATGAGTTATGACTATGAGATTAGTCTTGTAAGTAACTTAAAATCTCAGAGAGATAGCGGGGAAATTTTGTATGTTGAGTGTGAATATAGAGTGCAAGGAGTGCATATAGAAACAAGCTTGTGTTAAAAATTTGAAATCTCTAGAGGTCAAACGTAGAGGTTGAATTACGTAAGAGTTGATGCCAAGTTCGTGGCTAGAATTCATTGAAAACCTAAACAGATGGTGGAATTCTCAGAGGGAGGAATACCGAAATTCCGTGAATCGTTAGATCTAGTAGATCAGTGGAGAAGATAAGGTTGATAACCTCTCATCACTCACAAGCTCAGGAGGAATAGTATCCATTAGATTAGAATCAACGAGATTCATTGATATAGATCTTCGAGGTTTCATCTATTGGGAAAATAGAAGCGAATACTTTCCCAAAGTCACGCAAGGTAAATCATCGATTTGATCAGGACCATTGATTGGCAGAGAGATCTGGAGCAAGGGATCTAGTTTGTTCGACCCTCATGGATTAGAAGTTTGGGAAATGAAGGAGCGTTGTCCACAAATTCGCCAAAACACGGGATCTCGACGTGGGTCTAGGAGTTGACCCCAGGTTCCGAGCGAAGGGTCATGTGAATAAAAGAGCCAAGAAAACCTTAGCCTCATTCTTTTGGGTTTTCGAGTTTCAGGGATTGAGGAACCAGAGTCCCTTGCAACAGGAATCCTGAAATCACAAAATGCGAAGCGCCTTTTAGTTTAGATCATGGTCACCGCCGGTGGTCGTGTGAGGATAAAGCATGAATTAATATGTTGAATATTTAGCTGTGTTCAATTGTAATTGAGTGCATGAGTTTAATGCATTGTGAAGCTTCATAATAGGAAGCCTGATATTAATACCGGTAAGGTATGAATGATATTAAATGTGCAATTAATGCACATGTATGATGTAAGAATATAAGTATACTAGAGGCCCAATATGATTTCCCTGATGAGTAAAACATGAAGCAAGTATTGCTCTTGTCCAGATTAAATGAATACTATGGAGGCATAGTTGACTCCATTCTAGGGAGTCATGAAAGTTCTATTCCAAATAATAGTATGAGGGGAATGTATTCCATTTTCTCAGGAAATACCAATATAATTAGATGAAAGGGTAAATGAGAAAAGATGCTCTCTTGTCATAATAAGAGACACATGATTACGCCTTTGAGCATCATATGAGAAGGATTGTGAATGAATATGAATTGACTGATCTTAACAGTAAAGATGCATGTGGGTTGTAAAATATACCTATGACAACTACATGCAGGCTTAGGATTATGAGAATGGTTAAGTACGTCATAGATGTAAGTTAACAAAGACAAATGTTTAGATTCCTTAAGGGGAATATTTATTAAAAAGATAAATCTAACTCAAGGTTGAGGCCATCACAAATAGTGATGGATATGCATCAAGGAAGTTGCATGCTCAAGGAGTTCCTAGTGGAGGAACTATGTAAGGACTTTTTCAGAAGAACAGAGTCACAACCCTAATAATTTTTGAAGGTTGGACAATGGGCTACAAGGCCTATCCATATATAAGAATCCTGAATTACATTTTGAAAGAATCATGTAATTAATAGAAGACTAACAACTGAATATTGACCATTCTGATAACCAAATGGAAGTGTGTAGGATGCACATGTTCATGATTCATTATGAGAAAAGATTTGCTATTAAAGAATGCTGCAGTATCCCAAAAAGGGTTAGGGTGAGGCCTAACCAAGGCAGCTCAAGGAAAAGAGCAAGAAGATCCCGACAGGGATTAGAATTGCAAAAGTAGAGAAGAGATAGTGAGGCCTTAGAGATAACTCGACTGGGCTGAAAAGTCCTAGACGGTGTAGGAAGAGTTGGAAGAAGGGGAGAGTCCTCAACTCTTTCCTCGTTGAGTATTATGTTTTCCCTTGGATAAGAAAGCTGGTATGCCAATAAAAATAAAAAGGTCTTGACACCATTAGTAATAAGGATTGTATTGCCGAAGATACAATCGAAATTTGTTTGTGTTTCACTTATGGAAACATTTGAGGATGTTTATGAATTCGAATGTTATGATACATGCATTTGTTTAATATTATGACCAATGTAATTATTTCTATGATGATGCATGTTGTGTATAGAAATGAATTAGAGCTATTGAGGAAGACAGTTGCCAATGATGGGCAACCTCAAATAGAGAATGACTAGGAGAAGGTTGCGAGTGAAAGATTGTTGAAAGGGTTGTAAAAGTCCCCATAAAGCACTGGTGATGAGGTAAAAATAAGAAAGAGGGTGCTAGCAGCCAAGAAACAGTATAAAGATGTTCTTGCCTGTGTGGCACAAGGTATGAAGGGATTTGGTAAGAACCGCTTTTGAAATATTTTATTGTCTTAGTGTTATGCATAAAATTGAAAGGTAGTTGTATGCCTTGGATACCCAAGTAAGGTATGACTCAGGATGAAGAACTAGAATGATGGAGGTATGAACCTCTGGTAGTAAACATGGTTTGTAACCCTTGGAAGAATTCATGAATTGATATGTCATGAATGCATTGACAATCAAGGAATGCATAAAGGCATTCTTGTGAAATTTTTGAGTTCATGTGTATTGATTTGGGATCGTGCTTGGACTATAGCAGGTAGTATGGTCCTATTGTAAGAATGAAAGAAAATGAATAAACCATATGATAAAAAGGTTGGTTAAATTCCAACACCCCATGACCAAGAACTGGTCATAAAGTATGATGAACTTGAAAAACAATGCAAGAATGCATTGGGTATGAATGTGGCCATAGATATTAGCACAATTGTTAAAACCCTTTTGAAATGTTGAATTATGTTTTGAAAAGTTTGGTATGTTGAGATGAGACTAATAGTTTGTTTGGCTGTGGAAAGAATGAATTGCAGGAAGCAAAGGGTCATGGATATGGTAGTGAGGTAAGCCCATAGGAAAGACCAATTGCCTACTGAGCCAAACTACGAGGAATGGTATTTCCTTTTGAGAAAGTGAATTTGATTTTTAGTATGCACAATTCTGAAATTGTTGTGATGAAGTTGAAAAAGTGTGATAAAACTGTATGTGCATGAGAACTAACAATTTGATTAGCTGAGGAATGATTGCAGGAAGAAAGAATCTTGGATATGGAAATGTTGTAAGCCCATAAGGAAGACCAATTTCCTGTTGAGCTAAAATATTATGGGAAAGAAAGTCCCATGCTTGTGAATCTGGTTTTGTACAAAACATATCTGAAAATAAAAGAAGAGATTGCAAAAATCTGCGGGTGACAGATTTGCAATAAAAATTCTGAAAGTTAGAATTTATAATGATGTCTCATGAATTTTGTATACTTGTGATACAGGTGAGAAGAAAAGACATGTCCAAAAAGGACAAATGATGGCTGTCAACATTGAAGATGATGAACATGGCTACTACTGAGCCATGAAAACCCCATGATAATCCATGATCGCCTGAAAATTATTATGTTGAGGTAACACAAGCCGGAGGTATGCCTCAACAGAACAAGTCTGAGGGATGCCTCGACTGTAAGACTCGATAGAGTCTCTAAATTTTTCTTGTGTGAGAAAAACTTGGCAGGGAAAGATGGATCACCCGAGGGATTGTATAACAGTGAAGGGGATGCCTGAGCCTAGGCCTAGAGGGTGAGTGACCGCAAGGAAGAGGAGGCCTTAATAATTCTTGTAAACTATTGGGATCGTGTACATAGTGGGTAGTTTCCGATGCAGAAAAAACTTGGAAAGGAAGATGAAATCATGATAGCTCTTGTGAACTATTGAATTGGAATCATGCACCCAATGGGTACATCAAGGAAAGTGATGAGCATGGATAACAAAACTACCATGTGGATACAGATCCACAAACTGCACAGATAAGTATTGTGCTAAGATTATGAAATTTTCCTTTTGAATTTTGAACAACAGTAAGATGTTTTCACAAAAAAATGTGATTAATGTGCTTGTTGTCCAAGAATTATTGACGGCAGATGATGAAGACTAAGATCCTGAAAGAGGACCTGACCAAGGAAGAAGGTAAAGACTTCTGAAGTGGCTAAATGAGAAAAGCGTGACAAGAGTTTTTGAGAAAGAACACCGAGGACGGTGTTCCTTTAAGGGGGAGGGAATTGTAACACCCTGTTTCCCCCAATTTGTAATTAATCATAAAATAGGAATTACCATGCTAAGGCATGAGGAAAATGTAAATGTATTATTGACTGAGTTTCCAAATAACTGACTTTGGGGGTGAAGCCTTGAAAGTACTGGCCATGATATCACTAAAGGAATATATTTAAAACTATAAGAGAGGGTTCATTATGACAAATAACCCCAAATTTCCCTTGACAAGGATGAAAACCTCCTTCGGATCCCAAGGAGAGAAATAAGTTAATGAAGAAAGGACCAGTGGTTGAATTATCAACCACCCCCATGAATGGAAACATGGGCTGTCAACCCAAAGTACCACAGGGACCTGCAGACCTGAGCTTCCTTCTGATAGAAGGAATGGGATAGGTTGGCAAACCTTCCAAGGTAAGAAGGATACACATGGGAGAGGAGACACTGAATGAAAAAGAGAGTGTAATCTCACAAGGGAGATGCGAAGATCTCTCCAGTGAGTCATGAATTGAAGGCCGCGAGCTTGATGCCGAGGATCATCTGAGAAACTTCGCCACAGCCATAACCGAGAGAGAAAGATCTGGGCTACAGAGAACAAGACCCAAACAGAAGCAGAAATAGAGGAAGAACCCTTGAGAAGTGTGAGAATTCCCTGGTGATATCATGGCTTGGCATAAGGGTGGCCAGAGTGCTAAGAATGAATGCCTCTGTGCCTATGGCCGGGTGGAAGGATGAACACCCAAAGTCAGTTGGTTAGCGGAAACCTGTAATAGATAAGTGATCTCCTGCCCTGTGTAATTTATCTATAACTGTGTATGAATTGGCTATACTATGTATGTTGTAGGAATTGTGCATATTTCTTAATGGATATACTATATCTCCCTTATTTCTTCTTGATTGTATAACTAGGCCAGTAAGAAATTATATGGTTAGGAGATGATTTTATACTTGTAAATGCTTGTGTCCCATGGAGGCATAAGCCAGAGTCATGAACTGTGTGTTTTTCACCCCCAGACACAGTTTCATGTGTGCATGCCAACCCTCCTAATTGTATAGAGTCTGTTGGAGAACTAAGTTTGTTAAGCTCAGGAGAGGTAGTGAAGATCGACACAAGCTCTCTGCGGGACAAACCGAACCCAAAACTCCTTAAGTCCTAGACAAGATCAGGAAGGATCTCACCATTATGTGCAAGAACCATGCATGGAGTGCAGAGGCTGAGAAACCCTTTGGAGGTTTCAGAGCGTATGAAATCTCAGGAGTGATAAAGATCATGATAAAAATCATATGTGAACTGTTGGTTCAATTTGGGAAAATAGAGATGAAGATTTCCCCAAAGTCCCAAAAGGTGAATCGCCGATTCGCATGGGAAAATCTGGACCATTGGAGCCTACGTCCAGACAGTCATAGAAGAGTGCATAGGAGAATAGATCTGAACCGTCAGATTGAGCGCAGAGGACCAATAGCTGTAGGATCCAGAAAAGGCACACGAGGTTTAACCTAATTCCTGTAGGGGAGAGAGGACTTGTCAAAGTCCTGAAATCATTGGGATCATCCATCCCAAAGAACGCGTGTCAAAGATCCACATCCATCAGGGATTTGGTACCGGGGAAATAGGAGTGAAGACTCTCCTAAATTCCCGAAAAGGAGAAAGCCAGGATTTGATCGTGGCCATTGATCCTCCCAAAAAGATCACAACTGTTGATCATGACTAAAGGTCGTAGCCTTCCATCGAAGGGACATCTGGCTGTCGACCGATGTTTTGGTACCCAGGAAACCAAAGGGCAAGACCCCTCTTCTTTGCAATTTGTGAAATCCTGGTATATGAAACCCCGAATTAGTTTAGCGTGAATAGGTTTCGGTGTTTCAGCACTTGGGAAACCAAAGGGCAAGACCCCTCATCTTCGCAAGTCATGAAATCCTGGTATACGAAACCCTGAATCAGTTTAGCATGAATAGGTTTCGTCATTTCAGCACCTGGGAAACCAAAGGGAAAGACCCCTCGCCTTCACAAGTCGCAAAATCTTGGTATACGAAACCTTGAATCACTTTAGCATGAATAGGTTTCGGTGTTTCGGCACCCGGGAAACCAAAGGGAAAGACCCCTCATCTTCGCAAGTCACAAAATCTTGATATACGAAACCTCAAATAAGTTTAGCGTGAATAGGTTTTGGCATTTTGGCACCCGAGAAACCAAAGGGAAAAACCCCCCAATTTCGCAAGTCATGAAATCGAGGTACACGAAACCTCGACATGCTCTGTGGTAGAAAGGAGGAGTCCCGAAAGGATCTATACCATCCATCGAAGGAGACGCGTGGTGAGTGGTCAGAGTTTGAGGAAAGCTCTGAAATCTCATGGGCCATTGGATCTCGTCAAGCAACGAAGGGATTAAGATTGAATGTCTTTCAACACCCTTAAGCTTAGGAGGGATAGTGACCGTCAGATCCAAATCAACGAGGGTCTTTGATCTCATACATGAATTCCCATATTGGAATTCAGGGATTGGAGTGACAAGATATCTGGAGTCATTGCATTGTGAACTCTCGGTTCACGAAACTCCGAAAAGATCTAGACCGTTGGATCCAAATCATCGAGGATCCTTAGATCTCATACAATATCTCGCATATCAGAGTTCAGGGAATGGAGTGACCAGTGGTTTTGGTCACTTCATTTCAAACTCCCAGTTACCAAAATCTTGATATGGCTAGGACCGTCGGATAAGGGGGAGATTCACAGTCGTCGATCTCATCGAAGGTAAGATTTCGGGTTTTGAGTTTTGAAGAGTCAAAAGACTTGACCCTCTTGCATCGCTGAGTTGCAAAATGTGAAAGACGCCTCTTGGCTTGGCCTGTGGTCATAACCAATGATCACATGGAGGTGGATAAGGGAAGAGCTAGCCTGTTCTAGGCCCCCATAGAAATTCGGGGATTCTATCCCTTGAGGAAGAGAAAAAATGTTATTTTTTCCATAGTGGGTATGTGACAGATGGATTGTTGTATGTCTCTGAGCTCCTTCTCTATTTTGTCATACATCGACTCCTGCTTTGCTCCATGTTTCTGCTAGATGTCTTCTAAAGCGTCTTCTACAACTGTGATGATGAGATCAATATCATCCACTGTGAGCACATTCTGCGACTGAGGATTGTTGGCACAGGTCTTTTTTCATGATGAGGGTTTCTACGAAGAAACATTCCTTTTATTTAATGTCTTGGCCTCTGTAAAGGTATCCTTTGGTGGTGTCACTTCACCTTTTTCTTGCTTTTATCCTTCTTTCCCTCTTTCCTTTTGGTTTATTTCATATCCTCCTTCTCCTGTAGGTAAGTCAGGTGTAGTTTCCTCCAATGCGTTGTCCTTCTCATCACATTCTATGTCCTGCACTTCCTCCTTTTTCTTCTTTTTCTTTGTGCTTCTATGTCCATCATGTTCGACCCAGGTGACCAATGGACTTCCGATGATGTTAGGTTCAAAGACTTCGACATCTTCCACTGGTACAAGGAATTTTGCTAGCCATTCCTTAGTGATCTCTTCCATCTCCTCCTCTGTCAACTTATAGTAATACTACAGCTCCTACTTACTTTCATCCCTATGCGCAGTGATGTATATGAAGTGTCAGTCTGCATGGAACTTCACTAGCAACCTGTACTGATGGAGTGTATTTGGTGTCATTCAGGTGAATGATTCAATGGCGTGCTTCAATTGTAGGTAGTAAGTATGGAAGAAAAAATTCGATTGCCACTTCTTCGCCATATAATTTGTATACCACAAGGTAACAAACCTCGCGACCAACAATTCTGATGACTCAACTATTGGTTGTGGAGCATAATTATCTTCTTGATTCAAAGGTCTTTTACTTTCAGCCGTGTTTATACCCCATGAAGTATTTACACCCCAAAAGTATGTACAATTTTCCACGTGGGGGAGTGTAGAGGGGGGATACCCCCTCTGCGGGTTTCGGGGGGGCTATCCCCCTGGTTGGGGGCAAGCAGGCCCCCAGCAGGAGTTCGAGGGAAGCGTCCCCCGAAGGAAAAATTTCCTTGTAAATGTATATTGTAATTTCATTGTAAATCTGGACCATTCATTATAAGGTCACAGATATAACAATAGAGATTATGTAAGGGTTTTTTTCCCTAAAAGGAAACTCTCTTTTATGAGGGAAATGTATTGCAGCTATGATGGATGGAAAATATTGTATTCTGAGATAGGAGACTATGAGAGAAAGAAGAGGAAGTTACAACTGGTTTTGTTGTAGGTTGTATCCCTTCATTTGCTAGATAATAATAAAGGAAGGACCTGGCAATTTCTCTAGTGGACGTAGCCCACACTAGGTGAGCCACGTAAATCTGTGTCTCTCTTGTATTGTGTATCTTCTGTGTTTTGTTTCCGCATTTGTTTTATTTTATTACTCTGTGGTCCTGTTTTTCTAACAACTAGTATCGGAGCGAAAGGTAACTCATAGGAAAAGAGGGTTCCTAGTTCGAGTGGGAGAAATGTCGGAAGATGGAAAGTTTAGGGTCAAGAAATTTAATGGCCAAAACTACCAGTTATGGAAGATGAAGATGGAAGACTATTTATATTATAAGGATCTATTCCTACCATTGGGCGGAATAGCAAAGAAGCCATCGGCTACGAAGGATGAAGAATGGGAGATTCTTGACATAAAGGCTCTAGGAATGATACGACTGAGCCTGGCAGCGTCGGTGGCTTTCAATATTTCGAAAGAAAAGACAACGAAGGGTTTGATGGACGCGTTGGCCAAATTCTATGAAAAACCCTCGACATCCAATAAGGTATTTCTAATGAAGAGATTATTTAATATGAATATTTCGGAAGGTGGGTTTGTTGCAGATCATTTAAATGATTTTAATACAGTTACTAATCAACTAAGTTCTGTAAAAGTAGACTTTGATGATGAGGTCAGGGATCTTCTAATCTTGTGCTCATTGCCAGAAAGATGGAACAGATTGGTCATGGCTGTAAGTAACTCTGTATCTGGTTAAAATACTTTAAAATTTGATGATGTTGTTGGTGTTATCCTTAGTGAGGAAATGCGACAGAAAAGCACAGGTGAGACATCAGGAAATGCATTGAACATGGAGAATAGGGGAAGACAAAAGGATAGAGGAAAGGGTTTTGGGAACCATGGGAATTCTAGGAAGGACAGATCCAAATTCAGACTTGGAAAGTTAGAGTGTTGGAATTGTTGGAAGAAAGGACATCTGAAGAAAGACTGTAGAGCTCCAAAGAAACAAAGAGATGGACAACAGGAGAGAAATCAGGAAGCAAATGTAACAGGTGATGTGTTACAAGATGCTTTGATTCTCTCTGTAGATAATATTTTTGAGTCTTGGGTAGTAGATTCAGGGCTTCATTTCATGCCACACCCCATAGGAAACATTTTCTAGATTATGTTCAAGGTGATTTTGGACAGGTTCATTTGGGTGATGATGCACCATGCAAAATTGTTGGAATGGGAAAGGTAAA